>APFE030942405.1:0-23583 GCA_000404065.3 Pinus taeda
ATTTATAAATTATTGTGAATCATGAATGAATAAAGTTTTATTTCGATAAAACCTATTAGTATGGACATGTGGCATGAGTTTCAACTTTCAATTTTCTTGTACATAAACTTAAAGTTTCTGTATTTAGGTTTTAAGTTTAAATGTACACCATGTAGAATTGTATAGTGTATGATGTGAGTAGAGAGAGAAACATGTTTTTTAACACATCCAAAACCAAATCACTACTAGTGACTTTATTTTTATGTTGGAATTTTCATGGGCACCAATTTTTTTTTTACAATTATCTCAAAAGTTTCTTCTTAAACTCTGAATATTATGAGTATCACACCTTATAAAAGTTATGTTAAATTCTCACAAAACAATATAACTATTTTAAAATTGATATTGTATAAATTTTAAAATAATCAATATTTAAATATTATAAACAAAATCTAAATAGTCCTCATCAAAGTTTAACGTGTCACCAACCTAATCTTATACTTCCACCTAACATTTGTTCCTTTTCTTCTATTTTTCTCTTTTGAAGTTGATCTTGTATTTGGTAAAAACAATCTATTTTGATAATTTGTCATGCAGGTATTGTATTTTAAGAGCCCTATGTTGTTTCACATGTAGGCGAACCAATTATAATTTTTAATTTAGAAACTAAAGTGATTTGAGTGTTGACTCCTAGAGCACTGCTTAGTTGAGGGGACAGACAATTTGGGTAATCCTATAGTTGCAGGAGACATTTGTTGTAAGGAAATTAGTTGATCAATTTGAGGAAGAAATATAGTTGTATCTTGTTGGAAAAACTAATTCTATTCACTTGCTAGGAGTCATAATAGTTATTTCAAGTGTCATATTTGGTTTCATTTCAGTTGAATTTAATCATTTTCTAGGAGTCATAATAGTTATTCCAGGTGTCATATTTAGTTTTATTTCAGTTTAATTTAATCACGTCCTTGGAGTCGTAATAGTTATTCCAGGTGTCATATTTAGTTTTATTTCAATTTAATTTAATCGCTTTCTAGGAGTCATAATAGTTATTCTAGGAGTCATATTTAGTTTCACTTCAGTCTAATTTAGTTGAGTTTAGTCTTATTTTAGTTGTCTTATATATGTTTATTTTATGTAATCTATTTAATTATTGTTAATATCGAGAAATGTAATTTGCTCCATATTTTTCAATCTCTGATGTGGTATGAGAGCTTAGCTTGCGTAAGACTACTTGAAAGCAATAGAAATCAATTTAAGGAGAAGAAAGCAGCTGTGAATAAGCCACTCCCATCAAGAACAAGGAATTTATGAAAAAGATAGAAGGCAGTTGTGAAGAAGGTTTACCAAGTTGCGATATAATGCACCACATAAACTTAGCAGTCGCGTTAAAAATGAAAAACTTCTGCCAACGCTGCATTACGATAATTTAAAAAAAAAAAAGGCATCACATAACTTATAAGGATGGTAGCATAAATTCTTTGGATTTTTTCATTTACATTCTCCTTTGAAACCGATTCCAAACTTGTCATTTTCAGGTATTTGAGTATTAAGGATGTTATAGTTTGAGATATTTTCCAACTCTTTTTAACTTGACTAACCTTTTTCTTAGGGAAACAATTTTAGCTTCACGTTTTTCACAAATTTCTTCTATTTCTTTTAGTTTATTGTTCAAGAATTATTCCTTCCTTTTTCCTTCCTCTTTTTCCACTTTGAGAGAAATGACCTTCTTTCGTAATTTCTCATTTTCTTCAATGGAAATTATTATGAAATCATCCAAAATTACTTATTCTTCTTGTTTAGAATCATCTTATTTTGTAAATTCCATAAATAATACTTCACTACTTCCAGCATAGTCATTTGCTTCATTGGACTCATGATTATCTCTTTTGTGTAGAAAGGTATTTTTAGTTGATTTCTTCTTAGTAATCACACATTCATCTTCATCAGAGTCATCTTATTTTGAGAAAAAGATCTTCTTATTACATCCTTTCTTCTTGAACATCCTCCTTTTGTATTCGTCCTCATCATCACTATCATGTTTATGAGGACAATTTGCTGTATAATGTATTATTCTTCAACATTTAAAAAAAAATGAGAGGATACATACCTTTGATTTTGTATCCTTTCCTTACTTTCCTTATGAATTGTGCTAGTTCAGATTCATTGTCGGAATCATCACTGTTGCAATTATAATTTTCCCCTTTCTTTGATTACTTTGAGGCTTTGAATGCAAATTTCTTAGAGTTAAGGATTCCTTTTCTCATTTCATATGCAATGAGAATCCCATGAAGTTCATCCATTTTTAGGTTATCCAAGTCTTTCATTTCTTCTATGGAACTTACTTTGGAGTCAAATCATTCTAGAATTGATCTCAAAACCTTTTGGACAACTATGCTTTCTTCAATGTTTTCTCCTCAGCCCTTGAGTGAGTTGACAACTTCATCCACTTGGAGAAAGAAAGACGCAATATATTCTTCTTCATCCATCTTGAGACTCTCAAATTTTCTTCTATGAGTTTGGAGTTTCGCCTTCTTATCATTGGAATCCCCATCATAGATAACAATAAGATGTTCCCACATTCCTTTGAAAATATCACAGCTCATAACTTTTGTAAATTCTAAATTAGAAATTCCACTTGTTATGGAATTTGGTGCTTTGAAATTTGCAATATAAAATTTATGGCTATCCTAAAATGTTGGTGGAGTAGCTGGAACATTATACCCATCCAAAACTGATTGCTATACTTTAGGTCCAAGAGACATTAAATAAAATTTCATCCTACGGTTCCAAAAGCTAAATTTTGTTCCATCAAATTAGGGGATTTTTCCTAAATCCATATTCTTCATTGTGACTTAAGAATCCATCTTCCAGCTATTAGCCTTATTATAAAGAAGCTGGCTCTGATTCCAATTGTTGGAAATGCCGAGAGAGGGGTGAATCACTATTTATTTTCAATTTTTAAGATTATCAGTTAAGATTCTTCACAATGATAATTAGAAAAATAAACGATAAGGATTTTATTATAAACAAGTGAGGACACCAATCCTCTTTACAAAAATTTCAGTACAATGATTTTTGAGGGCACCAACACTTTAATCTTTCAGGCTCCAACTTGTTTCTAAGAACCAACTTGGACTTTTGTAAGGCTCCAACCTCCAGAGCTTCAACCCTATCCTTCTCAAGGTTCCAACCTTGATTTTTAGAGGCTCTAGCCCCTAGGGCACTAACCCTTCAGTATTCTTCATAAAAATGAGTATTTAACTTACTTGAATATATTTACAAGATTATGCATTGTTCAATGCTTCATATGTCCAATTAGTTCCAAAAATAATTAGAGCTTGACTATCCAACATTCTTCAATCTTTAGGCCTCCACCATTGACTGCATATGCCTTGATGATGCCACCACAGTTAAATTAAGGTGTTAGACTATCTCTTAGTGTTATCCTTGTAGATATATCCTCCTTCACTGGTATAGTATAGATATACACATGTGTATAAAGAACCGAGCCTTAAGCCTCCATCACTAGATAACACCAGGTCTGATTTTTGGCCTTGTTTTACTCCATTGTTTGGAAACTTTAAAATATCTGAGGTGTAATACTTAACCGAATAAACAATTGTAGTGTCTAAGCTCTGTTGATAAGAGTAGCTGCCTATGGTGTCTAATTTTAGTTCTCCAAACTATCTGTGATATCTGAGCTATGTGGTGGAGACAATCCTTCTCATACCCAAGCCTCAAAATGTGTATTACAGTGCGTCTGAGGGTCCGAGGCCCTGTGTTTCATGAGTGTATTATAGTGGGTCTGAATGTTGTGGAGTCTGATCTCTCCTCCAAATATTTACAAGACTATTCTTCACATTCGAACCACAGTCAAGTGTAGGACAGGTCACAGGGTTTGTGTGTTTGAGCACAATCTGAAAAGGGAATTTTTCTGCTACCTACGGTGAGAATTATTGTGGTTTAGTGCAAAAAATCTTAGCTTTTATATAAGGTTAAAACCATAAAAGGAATGTACCTGATTTGAGTTACGAATTTCTAAGTGTAGCTGCCTACCCGAGCTCCTACAACCTTTCCTGCTTCAGATATGAAGTAAACTCGTCATTTTTCTAACCCAACCACAAATCTTCCTTGGCTTCTAAGTCTCTTATCCTTTGTTCCTCCAAGTTCACGAGCTGTGAACTGTATCTCGCTTTCTGTGTTGGATAACCGAGTTGGATGAAGAGAAATTAAGGTCTGTAGTCTTATTTATATACATTATGTTATGAAAATGAAGGGATGTAACCCTTGGAGGGAGTCTGACATGAGAGATAGGGTATAGGTCAGTTAGATGTCAAAAATAGGATATATAGCTTTCAAAACTAAATTTCTCCTAGACTATTTGGAGTTAGGCATTGAGTGAGGGCTTGTTGGAAAGAGGAAAGAGTCCTCATTAAAATGGTGAGGGAGCTATTGTTATAGGATTCCTCCAAGGTGTCAAAAAATATTTTTCTTTATGATTGTTCCTGAAATAAGAGTGCCCTCAACAACTATCCATGTCATCTATTTCATGAAATCCTTCATCAATTCAACATTTATGTCATCAATTATAACCCTGAAATAGTGCAATATCCATCATGCGTGCTTATATTTTCATCAATGAGAATTATTAAACAATAGTAACAATATCCATAAAAAAGTATTTGTACCTGGTAGTGGATGTTGTTTGAGAATATAACCATATTAACATTTGATAATCCTGTCTCATGAAGAGGTATGGTTTTTAATAGCTTGTTGTTTGATTGTCCATTCCTTTTTCCTTCTGTAATTTTCTGGAAATTTTTATTTGTAGTTGTCCATTTTATGTTGAATTATTGCTTAAATATTTGTACTCAGATTGACGTGAGTTATCATTCTCTCCCCTAGTAGTTTTTACAAAAAGTGATTGTCCTTTTATCCTTTTCCCTTGATTTACTGGATTCTCCATCATAGTCTAACCCAGTCTTTATGGGTGGAGACCTTTGAGAATTTAATACCACATCTAGTTTTTCAGAACCTTTTATCTGCTGAATATTCATGTTTATTTTATTTTGAGCCTTCTCTAGCTTCTTCTTCAAACTTACCACCTCTTCTTCAATTTTTTCACAAACTTGGCTTTTATTTTTTATTTGTAGCATCAAGATGTCTTCCACCTTCTTTTCTTCTTCAAGTTAAACTTTAAACTTGATAGTGTCTTCTAAATTTGATTCTTCTTTTAAATATTTCAAGAGGACCTCTTTCTACTTTCTATTATTTAGTTTAAGCCTTTCTATTTCCTCTAGGGCACTGATCAACTCCCCCTCAACGTGTACCTCGCCTTACTCTTCTTCTTCATATTCATGTCAATCTTTTTCAAGTTCTTCAGAGGCCATCAACATGAATTCATTGGTTCCATATTCAGTAGAGGATTCATTAGAATATTCAGATACATTGCTATCTTCTTGAGTATAGAAACTTTTTCTTTTAAATTTCCTCTTTTTCTGCATTTTATTAGACTTGTTCTTCTCTTTCCCTTTAGGTTGATTTTATTCTTTCTTATAACGACATTTTGAAGAATAATGCCCCACACTTCCACAATTAAAACACTTAAATGGAATGTTTCCTTTGTACTTACTTGTGCCTTTCTTCATCCTTCTGACAAATTTTGCTTCTTCTTCATAAAAACCTGAGCATGAGCACTCGTTTCCATCTATGGACTTGTCTACCTTGAAAGTTGCCCCTCTAGTGACTGCCCTTCCTTTTGGAATTCTCATCTCATATGATGTCAAAGAGCCAAGTAGTTGATCCCTGTTCAAATTTTGAAAGTTTGTTGTCTCTTTTATAGCTAAAACCTTAGGATTGAATTTAGAAGGTAATGGCCTCAATATTTTCTAAACTATTACACTTTCTTTGATTGTTTCTCCTAGACCCATCATGATATTTACGTCTTCATCAACTCTTAAAAATAATTTAGCTATATCTTCATCTTCCTTCATTTTTAAGGTCTTAAACTGTGTTCTGTACACTTGTAATTTGGCCATATTTACCTTTTTATCTCCTTCATGAATATTTTTTAGTTTAACCTAGATATATTTGGTTGTCTCACAATGCATTACTTTGATAAATTTAGACTCACATATACTAATCACAAGAGAATTTATAGCTTTTTCATTAGCTATAAAATTTAGTTTGGCATCTTTGTCACTAGTTGTGTCCTTTTGTTCTTTATACCCTACCATCACAACAACCTAGACTTCTACTTCTAGAGACATTAAATATGTCTTCATTTTCACTTACTAGCAGTAAATGGAGGGGCTTAATTTTTTTAGCATCGTTCTTGACTAGACATTTTACAATATTAGGACCTCCTTCCAATTGTTAGACTGCTACTGAAGGAAATTCGCTCTAATATCAACTAATATTAATGATTGGAAATTAGTGAGAGGGTGGTGAATTAGTAATTTAAGATTCTTTATTTTTTTTCTCAAATTAATTTGCTTCTTATCCAACTGATATTTTATCTATGAACTTGATTATTATTGAATTTCTTTTGCAGGTTTCAAGGAGATAATTTTTCAAATATATTTATCAAGAATTCGACAACATTCACATAAAATTTAATAACCAACACATGAAGACACCATACATAAGTGGAAACCTCGAAGGGAGAAAACCATGAATTTTAGGTTGAAAGTGATGTGAAGGCAAACTACTACTCTATAAAATATCTGGTGAAAAGTCCATGTAATAAATGTTAAAAATAGTAACAACTTATTCCAAGTTGAATGCTGGGCAAGGCATCCTAGGGGGGTGTTGATTTGGTTGTTTATGGCTAAGGAATTTCGCAAAGGAAATGGATAAGGCATTAAAAGGCATTTTCACACATTTATTTATGAAAATAATAGAAATTAGGAGAAAAAGGAGGAGAAAGGTCACAAGTTGCATGTGAGGAGGAAAATTAAGGAAAATAATGGAAAATGAAGAAAATAGAGGCCTCATTCATAAAAAGGCTTTTGAGGATCAGTTGGTAACACTTTTTCAGTTTAGTGTTGGAGTTCTCTCCCATTATTCTCTCTCTCTCTCTCTCATACTCTTAGATACTTCGAGTTTTCTTGGATCACTCTTCGTGGGTGTGACATACTTGTATTCTTGGAGAAAGAAGGAAAGGGAAGAGCAGGAAAGCACAAGAAGACATCGACATCATCAACTGCATCATATTCTCATACCGACTTTCATGTATGATTTTTTCACTTGCTTGGACATGCATGGCATATGCATGTGGATTTTTGGTCATGATCTTTCATTGGCATGGAGGGTTTCCTAGATTGACAGTCGATTGCCTCGCCTTTCCATTTACTAGATAGTCATGGTGATTATGGGTTATTTATTGGAAATAATATTGAGAGGGGGGGGGTGAATTAGTATTATCAAGTCAATAAGTTTTTCATGTCCATAATCAAATTTATATATGCTACTTTAGTGAAGGGAACTTGCATGTGCACACAACTATTCTTAAGGCAACCAACATATATCCATTGAACTTATGATTCAGTTAATTCATCATATGTTGATCTTTAATCAGTGCATCACTACTTTATTAAACATTAAACAATAACCATGTTTAGTAATAATAGAATAAACCATAACACATAAGCAACACACATGAAAACCAAGATTTAAGGTGGGAACTCAATGCGAGAGAAAAACCACAAGTTGTTGTTGTCTCTGTCTTCTTTTAATATAAAGAATAATATGTTTACAATCTTTTACTAGTGTAGAATCATGCCAGTACAGAGGAACCCACCTAAAGAAGGATACAACCTACTCTCTTTCTTCAGATTCCATTGGAAGGGAGCTACAACCCTCATAGCTCTTTCACTAGCCAATGTGTTTACTAGTACGTAGGCGCCGACCTACAGAAGGCTATGACCTTCACTTGTTCTTCAACTGCTAATAGAAGGGAGCTCTAACCCACTGATCAAATCACTAGCCATTACTGGCAGGAAGCTTTAACTTCCTTACTGAAAGCTCCAACCCTTAGTATCCTCCAGGGATCACATGTCATTAATTTTCAAACTAGATACTCCTGGTACACAACAACACAATATGTAGGCAACATTTCATCTAATTTTCACACTCGAACCATCAATAAAATTGAAGCTCAAAATCAATTACCACTGCGATACATCTGCATCAACCAATCACTGAAACTCAATCATCAATCTTTGAATCAACCATAACTGAATCAATCAATCATTGAAACCTCTGACGTATTGAATAAAACAATCAGTAAACCTATAATATACTGAATCAAACAATCACTGAACCTATGAAACAATTGAATCAACCATTCATTCAAATTTAATCAAATCTAATCAATTAGAACAAACAGATCAATGTAACTAGTACACAGATCTGAACCTAGAACACTGCATTAACAACTAGAACCAATTGTAACCTCAAAAGTCATGTGTCACAATGTATACGCTCCTTCAATGAATCCAACCTGTGTGTATACGCTACTTCCTTTAGCCCAACCTACGTATACCTCTAAAGATACAGAATCATAAAACCTCTGAACCACAAACTGTACTAATCAGTGACATTCTGAAGATCTATTGTCGTATTACAGAGTTCTAAACAGATAGCAACAAGGATCACCCTTATTTCTCAATCAATCAATCAATCAATCAATCAGATTCAATTTCTTTATATATTCAGTTCTATTTTCAGATCTAAGAATACATCATTGACAAACAACAATAAAACAGTAGCACTGATTTGATAGATCACCCATCCTTGAACATCAAGCTTTTCTTTTACATACGCTAATTGGAAGAGTCGAATCAACATGTATACACACCTTTGCCATAGCAAACTAGCGTATAGATCTACAAATACTTCTTTATAACTTCGTTGCAATTCCCAACTTTCGACATACCCAGATCATCACATATAAAGTATAGAGTGTGTGTTAGCAATCAGATCTAGCCTATCCATTATTAGATCACATAATGATAAGTCATTATGATCCTGATCCATCATTAGATCTCATCCGTCATCAAACACTTAGATGCATACTTAGTTTAGATCAAGCAAAGCATCAGTAACCCATAACATGCATATTTTCTTTTGATCTAACAATTCAAAAGATATTCATTACTTATTCACTTAGCCTTTTGATCTTCTCCTTCTTATATACTTAAATCCTTTGTCAATACCTCGGACCAAAACCTCAGACCAATACCTCGAACCACGGACCAATACCTCAAACCAAAAACCTCGAACCAAAACCTTGGACCAATACCTCGAACCAAAAACCTCGGACCAAAAACCTTAGACTAAAACCTCAGACCAATACCTCAGACCAAAAATGTTGGACCAAAACCTTGATTTTCCATCCCATACATGCTTTTCCTTTTGTGAAAGTGTGTGCATACGTATGCGCTTCTTCATTTCCATGAGCCCATGTGTATACACTACTTGGACAAGCTGAACCAATGTATACTTCTTAAACCATTCTCTTTCTTCAATTTCTTGATTCTGATCTATAGTCCTTTGTTCCTTCATCCTAATCTTTTGTACCATTACTTTGTTCTCTCTGAATAATGTAATTTGCCATATTACGTATGAAATGATTCCTTTGAACTACCCTGCATTTGGTCACATCTGTAAACACAACTGCCATGCATTCTATCACATCTGATATCTCTCCTGTAGATTCATCTGATTACGTAGATTTATTTAGTTGCCATATACAAGTGAGTTGTTTTGCTACAAGTGGGTTGCCATCAAGTATAACACATGCATCATAATGCCAACAATCTCCCCCTTTGGACTTGATGCACATCATGTCGGTGTTGATTACTGCAAGATGTAGAAACTGTTGGAGATAATAATCAACACCAAAATACTCTCCCCATTTGACATCAAGGGAAAAGGGTGGACCAAGATATTCTCCCCCTTTGATATCAAGGGCAAATGGCTGACCAAAATGAAGACTTTCATATTTGAACAACTGAATATGAACATTGATCATGCTCCCCCAAGGCACATGTTGAATTCTTTGATTAAACTCCCCCTTTGTACATGTTGAGATCCATTACACCATCCATGCTCCCCCTGAGCACATGCAGAGTCATGATATTCATCAACAACTATCATACACCATATATGATCCACTCCATAAGCATCTATCAGTAACATCTAGACCAGCGACCTATCATCATAAAGTAATAAGGCATCATCATTATGTGACTAAGTAAGTCGTGTCTCTGAATATCCTTGTCTTCAAATAGCTATTCCTTCATGAGACCTGCAATAACACCATTCTCTTGGACAACCAACAATATTTATCAGTATGCAACTTAATTAATCATCCATATATCCAGAATAATGTATATCCATTAATGAGATAACAATATGTATCTAGCAAACCATGAGCTCATAGTCATTTGTCAAGCTCTCTTGATACCATAAACATCAACAATCCTCAACCATGTGAGAGCCAAGAACTAAAGGAATCCTACATCATAACTGCACCATATGGACTTTATGCATCTTTGAAGGCATGATGACAACATAATAAAAGAAATGAGTGGCTCATCATCAAATAATGAAGTTGTTTACTCAAGATTTGTACTTCTCCTTGTCCTTATGAACATTAGCATGTAAGCAACATATATGTATTGTATGCATCATCCAAAATTCATCCACAATCATCCATAAATCTGATTTGACTAAAAACTATGTAGCCCCAAGCAATACAAGTATCATTTGAGACTTCATCATAGGAAATCTCATAACCACAGCATAGCATGATGTATTATTTAAACACTTTAGCCATACATTCATAATCACCATTGATAAGAATCATTAGGTACAAAAGACTTCTAAACATAATGCCAACAATGCATTATTAGAAGCATATCATATTCTCCCCCTAAACGTGTGCCAACTGTTCACTGTCAGATCTGATCATTGCATATATCAGTAAGGATCATGAAGGCATCATCATCAACTAGTTATACATCAAGTCATCAACAACTTATGAGGGTCAACATAACTTCTACATATCATCAACAAACTTTAATCAACATCAATCAGAATTGAAAATATAATTGATAATTGATAGAACCATATCAAAACCCTTTTCTTGACTTTGTCCCACTGCTTCTTCATCAAACCAACATATACGTAATTGTGCAGCTTCTAATTCACGTATATATGTGACTTGTCTTCATTATAACTACGTATGATAATTATAGAAATGAAATTTCATACTTTTGGCTCCTCTCGAGTCTATTTTGTCTATATATTAAGCTATGCCACATATTTATGACTGTACTTCCTTCTTCTTCCATACCTTGGAGTGTGATGAATTTTTCTCCTTTTGGTATGTTGGCCGAAATTTTCTCCTGCATTCTTTTGCTATATGCCCAAACTTGTTACAAGCATAACATATTATATGTTTCATATTCCCTCTATAGCAGTCAATGGCTTTGTGACCAAACATATTGCAAGAAAAACAATATCCATTGAAGTACCTGGAAGTTGATGATCTTTCTGTGTGATGGTTAGTAGCTTGAACCATTCTACTTCTGCATCTAGCTACAACATGTCCAAGATTATGACATATAAAGCATTCAACATTATTCATCAGAGGAAAGAAATGATTATCACTTCCATAGTTAGGAGTAAATGATTTTCTTTGAATACTTTCGTTCCTTGGTTGTTAATGGGGTTTACCTCTTAGCTACGTGTTGAGAATTTCATAATTTTCATTAGATTTCCTTGCCTCAGTTTGTGAGCTAGGTTCACCTTTAATATTTTCATGAAAACCAAGACAAGATTTGATGGTAGGAGGCCTTTGACTACTAAGAATATCATCCAAAATCTTAGTACTATCCTGAAATCGTAAAAGTTTATCCTTTTCTTCAAATTTACCTTTTAGGATATAACATCAAGCTGATATTTCTTTTCCTTTTCAAGATATTTCTTCTTCATGATTTCCTCAACTTTTCTTCCTTATTCCACTTGTTGCCTTAATTCTAGAACTTCATTTTCGTATTCTTCAAATGCTTGGACTAGTTCTTCATTTTGCTTATTTGAATTTTTGAGATCTTCTTTTAGAGAAACGACCACAGCATCAAGACCTTCACAGTATTTGGTTCTTTCTATGAATTCATTGGTTATTGTGTCATTTCCATTCACTTCATTTCTCAATGATGTCACTTCATCCTGTAGCCGTTGTCTTTGATCTTCCTTTTCGTCATACTGATTCCTTCCTCTAACTGAGCTTTTAACCTTGCAATCTCTTCTTTTTACGTACACTCCTTTTTGTCCAATAGATCTTATTGATCTCTAATTGTCTATGAGCTTTTTAAATTCGGCCTCTATTTGATTTCTTTCTCTTTTACCCATAAGAGAAAATTCAGTTTTTTCGCTGTCACATTCATTATCTTCAAATGAACAGAAAAATGTATCACTAGAGGACAACAAATTCGTACCTGATAGTTATTTTTGCTTTTTCA
The DNA here is from genome assembly GCA_000404065.3 of Pinus taeda. Taxonomy (NCBI): domain Eukaryota; kingdom Viridiplantae; phylum Streptophyta; class Pinopsida; order Pinales; family Pinaceae; genus Pinus; species Pinus taeda. The sequence continues at coordinate 12,510 of APFE030942405.1, forward strand.
TCTTCAATCTGAGGTGATTTTGAATATGAAGAGTTACTTCCACATAATGACCAATCATCTCTTCCACTATCACTGTTCCTTTGAGAAGTATTCTTCTTTTGAGGTGCTTTCTTCTTTTGCTTCTTTCCCATTGTTACCACGGATCTCCTTCAAGCGATCAAGCTTCTACTAAAGGACATGCTCTCATACCAATTGTTGGAAATAATACTGAGAGAGCGGGTTAATTAGTATTATCAAATCAATAAATTTTTCATTTCCATAATCATATTTATATACGCTACTTCAGTGAAGGGAACTCGCGTGTGCATGTAACTATTCTTAAGGAAACCAACGTATATCCATTGAACTTATGATTCAATTAATTAATCATATGTTGATCTTTAATTAGTGCATCAATACTTTATCAAAAATTAGACAGTAACCATGTGCAATAATAACAGAATAAACCATCACACATAAGCAACACACATCAACACCAATATTTAAGGTGGAAACTCAATGGGGAAGAAAATCCACATGTTTATTTTGTCTCTGTCTTCTTTTAATATAAATAATATTATGTTTACAATATTGTACTGGTGTAGACTCATAACAATATGCAGGAACCCACCTGCAGAAGGCTACAACCTTCTCGCGTTCTCTAGCTTCCACTAGAAGGAAGCTACAACCCCCTTAGCTCTTGCACTAGCCGATGTGTTTACTAGTACGTAGGCCCCGACGTACAGAAAGCTATGATCTGCACTCATTTTCCAGCTGCTACTAGAACAAAGATCCAACCCCCTGACCAAATCACCAACCACTACTAGCAGGAAGCTTCAACTTCCTTACTAAAAAATCCAACCCTCAGTATCCTCCAGGGACCACGTTTCATTAATTTTCAAACTGGATACTCCTGGTACACAACAAAAAAATATGTAGGCCACATTTCATCTAATTTTCACAGTGGAACCATTAGTCTCAAAATCAATCGCCACTGCAATACATCCATCAAATACATCTGCATCAACCAATCACTGAACCTATGACATTCTGAATCAAACAATCACTGAACCTTTGACACAATTGAATCAACCATTCATTCAAATTTAATCAAATCTAATCAACTGGAACAGACATATCACTGTAACCAGTACACACATCTGAACCTAGAACACTGCATCAACAACCATAACCAACTGTAACATCAAAGGTCACGTGTCATAATGTAAACGCTCCTTTAATGAATCCAACCTGCGTGTATATGCTACTTCCTTTAGCCCCACCTGCGTATACCTCTAAATATACTGAATCATAAAACCTATGTACCACAAACTGTACCAATCAGTGACATTATGAAGATCTAGTGTCATATTACAGAGTTCTAAATAGATAGCAACAAGGATCACCCTTTTTTCTCATTCAATCAATTAATCAGACTCAAATTATTTATACATTCAATTCTACATTCAGATCTAAGAAGACATCATTGACAAACAATAGTAAAACAACATCACTGATTTGATAGATTAGTCATCCATGAACACCAAGATTTTCTTTTGCCTATGCTAATTGGAAGAGTTGAATCAAAATGTATATGCACCTTCACAAAGGCGAACCAACGTATAGATCTACAAATACTTACTTATAACTTTGCTACAATTCCCGACTTCAAACATACCCAGATCATGACATATAAAGGATAAAACATGTGTTAACAATCAGATCTATACTATCCATTATTAGATCACATAATGCTAAGTCATTATGATTCTAATCCATTATTAGATCTCATCCATCATCAAACACTCAGATGCATACTTATTCTAGATCAAGCAAAGCATTGGCAACCCATAACATGCATATTTGATTTTGATCTAACACTTCATAAGATATTCATTACTTGTTCACTTAGTCTTTTGATCTTCTCCTTCTTATAAACTTACATCCTTTGGCAATACCTGAGACCAAAACCACAGACCAATACCTCGGACCAAAACCTTGGACCAAAAACCTTAGACCAAAACATCAGACCACAAACCTCGGACCAAAACCTTGATTTTCCACCCCATATGTGCTTTTCCTTCTGTGAAAGTGCATGCATACGTATACGCTTCTTCTATTCCATGAGCCCGTGTGTATATGTTGCTTGGACAAGGTGAACCAACGTATACTTATGTTGTGATATTCAACAACCCTTCATTTAATAATGGTGGTAGTTAATATTAAATTAATAAATAACAATGTAAACTTTGAAATGGGAACTATAAACTCAAAACAGGAACTCTGGAAAAAAAACCTAGAAAAACATCAAAAACAGTGCTAAAAACGAAAAGTGTGTATACTAGAACGATGGTTTTTTTTGGGTCAATTTTGAACATGTTTTAAAAATGTTAATGAAAATGAAATTTTCGTGCAAAAAACACTCTGAAAACGAAAAGTGTTGATACTGGAACAATGGTTTTTTTTTTAGGGTCAATTTTGAACATTTTAAAAAAATGCTAGTAAAACCAAATTTTTATGTGCAAAAAGCTAGTTGTTTATGAGGAAAAAAACACACTAATGTTTATGGTAGAATAACATTTTTCTTTCTTAAGTATAAATTCAACATGTTTTAGTAATGACCATAAAGATAAAATAATGAGATCTGAAATACATTAAAGTTCTATTAGTTTTCATCCATGTTGTTAAACATATAATAACATCACACTAAAGATTGCTAAAATTCTAATAGTGTTCAACCATAATATTAAAGATACAAAAAAAATTGGAATTTTTTCAACCATAAAATTAAAAAACCGTAACATTATGAACAAATTACATGACTAAATTAATCAAAATGTCATTATTTGTATATTGAATGAAACATACATTATATGTCTAATTTAATGTTGCATTGTAGATATTCTAAACAATAAAAATAATCATAATTAAGACATATAATCCAACAACATAAAAATGACTCATAATTTTTGGTTTAACACCATATGGAAATCAATTTTTTTTTCAAGATACGATGCAAATATTAGTTATATAGACTGTCATAGACAATTATTCAAAATCACTCATATTTTCTTGCACACCATTAGAATTCACATCTTCGAATGAATGAATGGATGTAGACGAGGATGTTCCATATTCTTCTCTTTCATCAACTAGTGCCCCATCTGAGTCCACATGCATGCCCACCATTTCAAGCTTCAAAATTCTTCTGGATCTATGACTAGTTTCAGCAGACTTCCATCTCACCATTGTTCCTTCTAGTAACAACCTTTTCAGAGTCTCTATCGTCTTAAAGCGAAGTGTTCCTCTCTTTGTTAAATTGAAGTCATAAAGAAGTATGTCAACATCCTCAAATTTTAAGAGGTTTGTGCAGTGACAATTTATATTTTTACTCTTTCTTTTTCTCTTTCCAGAATCACCCCGCCAGCCCCACAAGCCATTGGGCTGGCAGGGCAGGGCAGAGGGCTATCGAGCAGAGTGTTGCGGATAGCCTCTGCCCCACCCCAGCGCCCCAACGACTCGTGGGGGTGGCGGGGTGATTCCCGGAATCACCCCACTACCCCCGCGGGCTGTTGGGCTGCTGGGGTGGGGTGGAGGGCCTGGAATCGTCCCTCCACCTCCGCAGGTCGTTGGGTTGTCGGGGTTATTGTTATTGTCAAGCTTCAAGAGGAAAAAAAATTCAAGGATGCAACTTACATGGTAAGACATTTAAAATGTATATTTGATTAATGTTAAAAAATTCATTTATGTACAAGTTAATCGAACTTTTACTATTTCATGTTACAAGAAAAAGTCAAATATTCTTAACCATGAAGATCAACTATTTATAAATGATTGTGAGTTCATCCATATTGATAGTTGGGCAAAAGATGATAGCTATATGTATATGATTCTTAGTCGGGTAGATGGAGAGAGTCATAGCCAAATACTGACTTATGATGTTGTTGTGAGAAAACTAACAAATGACGACAAAGAAGAAAAAGGAGAGATAGTTAACATTTATCAAAAAACACAGTTATTGATTAAATATCTTATAGACATATGTTCAAATAAAGGAGATTGGGTTCTAGATTTATTTTTTCGCTCAGGTAAGTTTTATTATATGGAATTGAATTTCAATATGTTATTTCTTAATTTATATGTCATTGTACTAATCTACTTCATTATTTCTTTTGTGCTCGATAATTAGGTAGAACACTAGCATATTTCCTTCAAAAAGGAAGAAATTGCATTTCCATTGAAAAAGATCCAATACAATGCAATTTTATTTAGCAAAAAATTAATTCTCTTCAATTTCTTCCAGATGCAATGCAATAAATTGGGTTGAAGAAAGGGGAATTTAGTGAATCACGTGTGGCAAAAAAGGCAAAGGAACCCCAACCACCATTACACAGAATGATGGTAAAGGCACACATTAGGAGATTCGCTGACATCAAAGATCTATTAGAAGAGGAAAATGAGCAAAATGAAGCAGAAAATATTGTGAAAGAAGACAATGATGAAAATCTAAAGGACGAAGAGTTTGGATTACAAGACATTGTTGATTAAGTTTAAGTTATGCTTGGAAATCAAGCTCATTTTTTGTAACTATTAATTAGTTATACTTGTAATGTTTTGACTTTGACATTTTATGAGAAGAATAAGCTCTCAATTAAGGTTGTTCTGTGTTCAATATTTGTATTATGTGATTTTCGCATTAATTCGTATGTTAATCGTTATTTTTTGAAAAAACAGTGATTATTATTATTTTTTTGACATGAAATTCATCAAGAAAACTATTATTTAACCATTTTTAGTTAAACTTTTCCTATAAAAATTGTGATTTTGACATGTCATTTCTAGCAAAAAATGATCAAAACGTGTAGTTTTTTAGTTATATTTATGTTAAAAATGGTTATTCTTATGTCAATTGTTAAAAATTATTGTTTTTTAGAGACAATTATTTCATGTGGATTGAAAAATTAATTAACGATTTTTAAATATGTAGAATATAAAAAATTTGAAATATCGACCTTCTTCTTTAAATATACAAAACAATAAAAACCTCACTACAAAGAAAATAATTTAAAATAAAAACAAGAAAATGTAAAAAAGAAGACCACTTCAAAAATTATTAAATTTAGAAAATAATTATTTACATTTCATATATTAGAAAATTTAAAGTCAAAAAATAGGTCTTTTAAAAAAAGGGCTTGATGCAGAATTACCATTTTTTAAATTAGCATGAAAATCACTACCATTCCAAAACGCAATGTACATTAAAAAATTTAAAGTGCCAAAAAATATGTTTTAAAAAAAACATGTGTGTTTTGCATTACCCCTTTTCAAAATTAGCTCACTTTTTTGCTATCTTGATGAAACGGATAACAATATCAGTTTCCATTTCAAAGTTTACATTGTTAAATGGTGACCCTTTAAAAAATCCATCCAAAAAATAAACTCAGCATTTAGGCATTTCTTTTATTTTTGGAATAAATCAAAATATCTACCAAACCCCCTTTTTTGAAAAGAACTACTAAATGCCTGCCTTCCCACATACAACATGATTAAGCACCATCAAAATACCTTGCTAACCCAACAAATCTAGTAAAAAAAATAAAAAGAGGACTCTATGCTTTATACCTTGAAACTATCATATCTTTTACATAAACTAGATCCTTAATATTTTCTCTTCAAAGCCAAGTCTCGCATCGGATATCGCCATTTATAAAGAGCCCGCCTTAAAAGGTTATCTCAAAACAAGCGAGATGCAAAATTGCAATGGGATCATAGCCTTTATTGCATCGTATTTCGAACGAATTTTTACGTTTTCCACTCATTAAAAAAGGTCTTTACATAAAAAAACCTCACATGTAGCAACATTTTGAAACAATAAATGAGCGACTCGCATCTTGCATCTCGCAGAAACACAAGAGAAGGTAAGAAAAGTGCAAAGAAATAATGTGATATTGCGATCTGCGATATTGCTTTGCAAATCGCAAAATTTCCATTATCAAAGTTCAAAGGCTCGCCACCCTAGTAGCTTTCTTCTCGATTTACAATGCAGACATTTATGAGCATTAAAGCTAAGGGATAATGAAGCATTAGTGGGCATTTAGTAAGAGCTAACTGCATTTATCTCTGAAAAGCCATTTAACGTGATATGATATCTTCTTACATGTGTTTGAATAAAACTACTTTTATCACCTTTACAATTTATCTGCATTATTTCATTTCACGTTCATTATCATCTTTGTCTATCCGATAGATGTTGTTCTTCACTTTCAAGGAAAATCCACACAGCAAATCATTGAGAGCAATGGTGAAGAAAGGCAAGGCAGTCATCTTTGAGAAGTCAGAAATGACTTCTCTGTTTACAGATACTACATGCAATAGAGAGGGATGAAACCCTACATGGGAGGCCATGTATAATATACTTGAGGAAGAGAAACCAATGATTCTGGAAATGAAGGTTACAGTTGATGAACGTGATTCCTTAGATTCTTCCAGGTTTGAGACAACATGCTCATTTTTGCATTGCATAGCTGCATGCCTGAAGATAATCTCTTATAGAGACATGATTAAATGGGTTATTAATGAAGTTGACATCTCAGACATAGAATTCAAGACAAGAGGCCAAGATGTCATGGGATATTTTACACCAAACAACCTACAACTTATGTACCACCTACTAGAGCCACAAGTCATCTAGAACATGCAGTTCATCGAGAAGTTTTCCAAAGAGAACGAGGACCCAACGGACTGCACCCGAACATGGTCAAATAATGAGGGAAAAATCAAGAAAGACAAGAACGGTATGTACACTATTGCGTCTATCTGCCCCCCTCCTAGTTTTGCTATGACCATTCTATGTAGACTATTTGGCAAACCTGATAGTACTAAATTCTCTCCAGAATGGTTGCCATTAATAGATGCATCCCTTAACAAAACTGTAATAAATTGGGAAAAAAAAATTCTGACAATTTAGCAAGAATAATAATGGAATATAGAAGGAAATGAAGTGTTGCTTTGAGGGTTTACCCTCCATTTTTTTGTGAGCGCCTCTGTAATGTATGCAATTTTTTTTCAGTTCGAAATTTCCTATCATGGGAAGGAAGTGGATTATTCAAAATCCACTTCCCATTCACATATACCATAAAGACATGTGGGAATCTCACTTTCAACCACCTTTTTTCAAAATTTGTCATGGATTTGTGCTCCCTATCCACAAACTGCTTTATAACCGAGATGCGCCCAGGTTTTCCTAAGAAGACGAGGTAGATATCCTCCCAGTGGCTAGATGGTTTGGGGAGGAGACATTTACGTATATCAGGGTATTTGGTAGCAGTACCTCCCCCCCTGTCCTCCCATACTATGTTTTGGAGAAATTGATGGCTAGAGAGGTAGTCTATCAAACAACTAGTGAAGGAGGGATGAGTAAAACATTAAAGGAAGAAAAAAAGGCCATCTGGCCTACATTCCCTTTACAGTGTGGAGAATTTGAATTACATGACCTAGGGCATGCATTTCAAGAAGCATAGATTATGTTATCTCTTCAATTACCTAAATTCCTTGGAAGGTAATATGACTCGTTCAGTACGGTCAAGTAATTTACCACCATTGTGAAAATAAAATTATTCAGTATTGAGGAAGATGCATTTGATGACATCTTTTTTGTAGAAAAACACCTTCACGGAGGTGAAGCATATGGCACAATTACTTTTTGACCGTGAAGATATTGAAACCTTTTACGACTACAGAGAAAGGAGACTAACAAAGGTCACATTGGACCAATTATTGATTGAACCAATAAGGGAGCCTACTCCTAGTGTAAGTATAGAAGGTGACTCCAAAGAAAATTCTAAAACTGATTCTGGAGCATAATCCCAAGAGAAATCTACTAGGAAACCAGAGAAGTCATCAAAAAATGGGAAAAGTAGAAGCAAAGAGTCAGAAAAGGATACAACCCAATCTACAGAGAAGACAATTGAGCAAACTTCAGCTAGCAAACAAGCTGAAATCCATGCCACCTCCACATAGCCAATAAAACTCCTAGTGATTGATTTAGAGGAAGAGGGGACAACTTTAATAAAAGGCTCAATATAAAGGAAAAAATGCCAGAGTTGCAAACTCCACAACAGAAAACAACTCAGGAAAGTACAACAGAGGAGACTGTAAATACTCAAGAGGTAGAACACATCCATGTTACCCCCACCTCTGAAATTGTTTTGAGAATAGAGGATATTCCCCCTCTAGATGTGCTTTATATCCCACAACATAAGGCCACTGTTAAAAGACAAAGGAAGAAAAGGAAGTTGGATTCTACAACTGTTACTACCCCTGATAATGAACCAATGGATGTTCTCTAAAAAGACTCACCCATCGACCTGTTCACCAACCTTTCTAAACTCTCACAGTTTGCAGGTGCCTATGCTATAATGACCATCGACAAAGAAACAAAGGTGCAAATGTTGCTTAAAGAAAAATGAGGTAACATTTTGTCGCTTGAACAATAGTTACAACAAGCAAAATCTGACCAGTAGGCACAGATACAGTTAGCTAAGCTACAACAATACTTCAAGCAGATGCAAATAAAACATCAAACTAGCTTAGCAGAAAAGGAAGCGCAAATAGAAGGAATAACTGATCTACATAAAGATGATCCAAAAATTGATCAATTTATTAATGAAGCACTCAGCCTTAGCTCCCAGCTGATGCACGAAAAAGATCTATTATGCTACAAGGTTCTGCAATGGAATTCTTATTACGAAAAAGAAACAAATTGACAAGTCAAGTCGTGGAAATGAGACTTGAATATGATGAAATATTGAAAAATTTCTCCGACTTCATCACCTGGTAGAGTTCACAAGATGGGAGAAAGCCGACTTGCCTAAAATAGAGGAGTCACATAAACAAATCTTATTTACAAACTTGTATTCTCGGCTTAAAGAGGTAGAAAAGGCAACAACACATGCGACAACAGCAGCAAACAGTGTCATCGAAAATATGAATGAAAATTTACATAGTGCTACCTTGTGGCAGAATCCACTCTAGGTTTTCTTCCTAATGTAAAAGAACTTGAGCTACAGTGGACACAGGAAACAGAAGAAAAATCAGAAGCAATTAGGCAAACTACCAGGTTAAACTGGGAAGCATATTGGCGACATTTGGTGAAACTTCACAACCAGTGGATGACCCTGCGATGCCTATCCACTTCTACGGAGAAAATGGTGCTAGCACTGACCAACTTCGTATTCACTGGATAGTTGAAAGCTGAAATCGGCCAACCGACACAGCTCAGGCTCATGATAAACATTTTCGATCTAAAGGATCAAATGCAGAACAATTAGTTACCATGCTCATTTCTATTTTGGTTTTATTTTGCATAATTTGAGGAAGGTCATTTAAACCTCCTCAACTATTTTTGTAATAATCTATTTTTAGTTTGATAGTTTAAGTATTTAAACCCCTCTCATGCATTTAGAGAGAGGTTGAGAAATTTTATCAAAAACAATATTCAAAACATGCACTTCTGTCCCTTTGAGGACGTTCTAGTGAAATTAATGGAACATGATTTATTTTTATCTGATCTAGCATCTTCTATTGGAATTGCAGTTTTGTACTTTTAGATGGTGTTGAATGGACTGAAAGTAGATCAATATTGCTAAAGCACATGAGTTCGACATATTATAAATGGTACTTTTATCTCGTAATTCTTTTTACTTATGTATCAAGCAATAATTTCTCTTCAAGTTGTTTATGTATGAAAGTTTGAATCTTAGTTGCCATTATTGCACTACTGTATGGTGATGACCTACATTTTTTGCTGAATACATAAATAATTTCTTATGCGATATATCTCTCATGCTTGTTTCTACTAACTTTTTATATGAAACTATTATTGTTAAAACGAATTCATTTCTGATTGCAATTGAATGATCTTTATTATCAATTTCTTTTAGACATTATTGTAGATCGCATACATCAATTCAGTCCCAGGTATAGTTATAATTAGATAGTGTTTAAATTAGGATAAAATGCATGTGATTAATAGTTTAGATTAGATTACTTTTAGCTTAAACATTACTCCAAAATATCACATATCACCCCATCACCACAATCATAAAATAGATTGGGAAACTGGTGCCATTATCCCCAGTCGGAGCCACTACTCCAAAAGGAAAAGGAGCTTCCAACCAAGGTCTAGACCAGGTGGTTTTCCCCCATGTTGAAGCAACAATTTTCGAGGCTTCAACATTTTTTCACTAGAAGGAGGGATTGACTATGAATGGCAAGTAAATCCAAATCAACATGTCATTCTAAGAGTAAAACTCCCTCGCCATCACCTCCAACTTCTTGAAATCATTCCAAATCCCCTAATTCTAAGTGAGAAGTTGTAAATAAATTTATAGAACCCACTGCTGAAATCCCAAAAACGCCAGATCATTCTTCTTGTACAGAAGCCCTTGAATTCCAATCTTTGATTCATAAATTACACAGGAATTCGTTATCTCAAGAATAATTAGAGTTATCCCAAGATAGTGTTACCTCTCATTTTACTCCATCCCAATGGTTAACTAGAGCAGAGAGTGAAAAGCTTGGAATCCCTTTATTCAAATTTCCTCTCCCAATCCACAAGAAAGCTAAGAAAACACCATCCGATTCTCACAGTGAGGTTTTTTCATCATCTTCATTCATTCCGTCTATACCATCACAATATCAATCATCTACCTCACCACTCTAGATCATGATTCACAAAGGTACAGGAATTACATCTTCCTCTACCCAATCATTTTCAACCACTTCTACACCTTCCCCTACTCACATACTAGCAATGGCACAGAATCCTCCAAGGCCATGGACAAACGGAGGAGCTGTTAGGATGGCTAGGCCTTTACATCAATTTCCAGCTCATCCAGAGAAATGGTTTCCCAAATTCCATCCTGATAATGGCCTACAAGCTGAGGAAAATATAAACAATTTCATGTTGTTCATTAACTTGAATGAAGTAGTGGAAGAAGATGCATTTGTAAGATTATCCCCATATAATTTACAAGGAGCAGCAGGATCATGGTACTTCTCATTACCATCAGGTTCTATTAATAGCTGGGATGCT
>APFE030942409.1:5016-116588 GCA_000404065.3 Pinus taeda
CACCCTGTCAACATGTTCAACATGATCCTTCCAAGACTTGCTGTAGATTAGTATATCATCAAAAAAATACTAACACAAATTTTCTAAGGAAGGGTTTGAAAATGGAATTTATCAAACCTTGAAATGTAGAAGGTGCGTTGGTAAGGCCAAAAGGCATGACCAAAAATTCATAATGACCCTCATGAGTTCTAAATGTTGTTTTCGGAATGTCTTCAGTTTTCATTCTGATTTCATGATATCTTGAACGAAGATCCAACTTGGTGAAGTAAATTGATCCGTGCAATTCATCAATGACATGAATGGGAAACTTATTTTTAATAGTGAGTTTGTTGAGCTCCCTATAATCCAGACACATGTGCCATGATCCATCCTTCTTGTGCACCAATACTACTGGAGTAGAGAAAGAACTTTGTCTCGGTTGAATTATACCAGCGTTTAGCATCTCTGCAACCATACATTCAATTTCACTCTTTTGGGCATAGGGATATCTGTACGACCTGATGTTTGGAGGAACACTTCCTGGAATCAGAAGAATAGCATGATCATGATCACGAATAGGTGGGAGACCTTTGGGAGTCTCAAATACCTTGGAATGATTGTCCAGGACTTTTTGGAGATCTGGAGAAATAGATGATTCCAATGTGGAAACATCTAGCGACCATAATTGTGCAATTACACCTTTTCGTTCCTTTTTTAGAAGCTTTGTCATACCATTAGAGCTGATTATCTTTCCCGGTTCCCTGCAATACCTCTTAATACAACTTCCTTTCCTTCCATAGAAAATTTCATGAAAAGTTCTTGAAAATTAAAAGCTATTGTACCCAAGGATTGTAGCCATTGGACTCCTAATACAACATCAGCACCTCCCATTGAATGGAGAGCATTGGGCTAGTCAATACATATTCTCCCATGGATAGCTTGATATTATGGCACTTTCCAGAGCAATTTATTGTTCCTCCATTTGCAACCATCACTCGACACTCTAGTGCTGGATATAAGAAGCAATTCAATTCTTTTGCTACCTTACAATGAATAAATTGTGGGTACTTCCTGAATCAATCAACACTATTACCTTTTTCTTCTTGATTTGTCCTTCTATCTTGATGGTTTGAGGAGTGGTAATTCCCGCAAATGCATTACAAGATATCGTCATATTCATTTGTTCTTCATCTAGTTCCTGGAGTATATCCTCTTCTTTTGACTTTTCTTGCTCCTTTTCTTCTTCCTCTTCACAATCTATGTAGAATAATTTCTTCTCAGCACACTTATGACCTTTAGTGTATTTACTATCAAAACTATAACAAAGCCCTTTTGCTCTTTTTTCTTCCCATTTTTGTGGTGTCAACCTTATAGTTTGTGGAAGGCTAGACACAACACTTCCATCTTTATAGTTGTGAGTGGTATCCTTCTTGGTTGCCATAATTTTGCTTTCCATTTTTCTTGCTAACCTGAATTGCTTCTCTAATGAATCAGGTTCCCAAAGGCGAACATCATGTTGGATATTATCCTTTAAAGAACCTATGAACACATCAATCCTATGCTCCTCTGGAATATCTTTTACCCTTATGTCCAATTTTTGGAACTCCTCAATGTGCTCCATTACATTATTGAACCCTTTTGTTTGAGACTTATCAATTGGCTAAAAAAAATGTTGTTTTTTGTATCCTCATAATGTGTTGTCAATTCTTCCATAAAAATTGCCCAAGTGATAATTTGCTTACGAGAGCAAAACCATTGATACCAAACAAACTGATTTGGTTCCAAATATAAAGTTGCAATACGTACATTTTGTGTGTTTTGCACATTATTAAGATCGAAAAATTGCTCCATCTGTAATATCCATGTTGTGGGATTCTTGCCATCAAACTTCCTCATATCGATTTTTGGAATATGGTGGGACTTCGATCCAACATTAGAGTCTATGATATCATGATTAACATTTCTTTTGTTCGCGTCATGAGTTTCCTTTACTACCTTTTCACCATTAGTAAGTATTTCTTGTAGAAAATTTGTCAAATCTGTCTTCAAATCTGCCATGCCTATCTTCAAATTTGTGTTCAAATCTATCTTCAAATTGTCCATCTTAGCTTCCATGCCTTCATCTTAGCTTCCATGCCATTTATCTTAGCTTATGTTAACTTTTGTGAGAGTGACATTTGTTGCACTTGTTCTTGTAATTTTGATATATCATGTAGCATTTCTTCCTCTTCTTCCATGAGTCAATGCTAGAGCTTGTTAGGTTCCCTTACTAGGTGTTTGCATTTTCTTTCCTCGGGGCATCGTTTACCGATAATAATGCTCTACTAGCCCTTTGAATTCCTTCAAAATAAATTTTCAAACCAATCTTAAGCAAAAATTTAAAAGAATCTACACACCTTTTTTTTTCACTTTGTTGGAGCTCGATATTGCCTCTGATGTATCTTTGTACTTTCAGAACATCCCATTCTAAAATTGCGACCTGCGGTAGCCCTCTATGTCCTCTTTCCAATGCCACCAGTCTGATCTGAATTGGATTCTCCAAGGAAGAGTTATGCGAAATCTCCTACAGTGACCTGATTATAGACTAGTTCAGTAGAGCGAACTTGTATGACGTGCCACGAGTCACTGTTTCGACCTTTAGCTCTGAAAAATATATAGAAGAAACTAAAGTTTGTCCTTTTTTTTCACATTCTTATGAAATTTCAATCCAATTCTCAAAGAAACAATTATGACGATTTTCCCAAGGTCACCTGTTTGGAATGTAATTCAGGAGTCTACAAAAAGACCAACTTCCTCAGATCATATCTCCGCAAATATAGCACAAAAATATCTAAAATTCATACCCAATATTTAGTGCGATGTCTTCTCAAATGGGTTTTTTTTCAACTTCTAAAACATCGTAGAAAAAAGGTTATAGCGAAAATTCCACGATGACCTGTTTGGAGCAGCGAAACCCTAGAATCCAAAGCTCTGATACTAAATGTTATGAAACCAGCTTCAAGAAAGATAGAAAAGATAGATCAACGCCTTAGAATTCAGTCTTTTCAAGGGGAAACCTCCTTTACATTACATAAATAAACAATTCTTGGATGATTCAAATGACAAAACCTCCTTTCTATATATAGGAGTCTAAGGAGTCACAATATAACCCAGCCGACCTAACAATAATAATATAAAGCCACAAAAATAACAATAGAGGGATTCTATGGGGCACAGTAATAACAATATGGGGACAATAGGGGCACAAAAATATTCATAAGGGGTATAACTATAATAGTAATGGCGTAATCATTGGTATTATAGGGACCCAACATTGACATACAATTGATGCTCTCTTAGTAATTTCAACACTACCGCCAATTTTTTTGCATGCCCTTCCTCATTCTTAGAATATATCATTATATCATCAATAAATACCATCATAAACTTGTCCAGATAGGGATGCAACACACTATTCATCAAACACATGAAATTGGTTCGAGCATTAATCAAACCAAATGGGCCCACAATAAACTCATAGTGCCTATACCTATTCTGGAAAGTAGTCTTGTAGATATCCTTTTCTTTGATGTGTACCTAATGATATCCTGATCTCAAATCAATCTCCAAGAACATTGCTAATCCCTTCAACTAGTCAAACAAGTCATCAATCCTCGGAAAAACTGTAACGACACTGATAAAAAATCCATGTAATAAAGTTAATAAGGGAAAAAAATAACCAATGTCACGGGACATGTTGTCCATGATGAATGTTAGGAAAAAACATAAGTGATGGGGATCACTTGTGATTAATTAATGGTTATGAAAATTGGCAAAGGCAATTGCAAAGGCTTTGGAAAGGCAAAGTGACATTAATTGGCATTTTATTTACGAAATAAATGGAAAATAGGAGAAAAGGGAGGTGAAAGGTCACAGGTTGCATGTGAGGAGAAAAATTAAGGAAAATAATGGAAATTTTAAGAAAATAGAGGCCTCATTAATAAAAAGGCTTCTGAGGATTAGTTTGTATTTTTCGTCAGTTCAGTTTTGGAGCTCTCATTTTCTACTATCTCTCATACTCTTGGACAGTTAGATTTTTCTTGGATAACTCTTGGAGGAGTGTGCCATACTTTGGATTTTGAGAAAGAAGGCAAAAGAAGAGTAGGAAAGTGCAAGAGGACATTGGGATCAACAACTATAATGGGTTTTTCTTGCAGGTACTGAGTTACATGTATGATTTCCTTACTAGTTTTGGCATGCATTGTTGGGTTGTGTTATATTCTTTCCATGACTAGCCCACATAGTTAATTGGGGGGTTAGAGGGGGGATGGATCCCCCTGCTTTCGTTGCGCCAATTTCATAGTGGGGGAGTCACAGGGGGTTTGAGGGGTGCAGGTAACCCCCCTCTATGGAGTTTGGGATAGCACCCTGGAAAATTTTGTTTTTTGGATGCTATATTAGGTTGGGCAAACCTACCTATGGTTTTGTGCATGATTTTCGCACATGGTTTTGGATGCGATGGTTTTCAGTCCATGGTTTTGGACACAATGGTTTTTCGGTCCATGGTATTGGATGCCTTGGCATGTACAAATATGTATTGTAACATTGAAAGGAACATAATGAAAAATCAAGCTGGTAGTCCCAGTTTTGGGATCCAGGGGAAAATCTCTGTGTATATGTGTTTTATGTGTTATGCTCTCGCATTGTTTATTTTCTGTTTTAAAATTCATATGTAGGTAATTTCTGTACAAGGTTAAAACCTACATTTGGTATCAAAGTTGTTTTGGCTTCAAGGGGACGCCTTTGTTGCTGAGGGGTTTCGCTCGACCTTGTGGTAGACCCTGTTCATTGGGAGATTTGCAAGATCGATTCTGGTGGTGAAAGAAGATGGTGAGTAGTGGAAAGATAGAGATCAAGAAATTTAATGGTCAAAATTTTGAGTTGTGGAAACTCAATATGAAGGATCTGTTGGTGGATAAAGATCAGAGGATCGCAGTAGATCCGAGTACTAAACCAATGGGAGTGTCTGATGAAGAATGGAAGAAGTTGGATCGGAAGGCAAAGAGCACAATATGATTTTGTCTCAAAGTCAGTGTTGTTGAATGTATCAGGGGAAGCTACAGCGAAGGCTTTGTGGGACAAGTTCGAGACTTTGTACCAATCTAAGTCTCTGGTAAATAAATTGTCCCTGCGGAAAAAATTGTATAACATGAGTATGAAAGATGGAGACTTGGTGACAGAGCATTTGAACGCATTTAATACTGTAGATATTAAATATTCAGATGAAGATAAGTGCATTAGTTTGTTGTGTTCTCTACTAGATTCGTGGGATAGTCTGGTTATTGCAATAGGTAGCAATACAATTGCCTTGCAGTTTGATGAAATAGTCTCATCCTCGCTGATGGAGGAGATGAGATGAAAAAATATGGAGAGGCAGAATGGTGATGCCTTGTCTATACAAGGACGGTCCTAGAATAGAAACAAAAATAATTCATCAAGTGGGAGATCTAAATCTCCAAGAAAACTTGTAAAGGTGGTGTGTTGGACATGCGGAAAGGAAGGGCACTACAAAAGGGACTGTAAATCTAAAGCTCCTGATAAAGGAAAGGGATTTGATGATGCTCCTTCTGTAGATGCAAAAGCCACCTCAAATGAAGTTGGGGATGTGTACTTGGCTTCTTCAAGTACACATCTAGATCACGAGGCATGGTTGATTGACTCAGGTGCATCCTTTCACTTCACTCCCCATAGAGAGTGGTTTTGCGAGTATGAGAAATATAATGGTGGTGATGTATTCTTGGGGGATGACTGCAAGGCTAAAATCATTGGTCACGAAAATGTAAAGTTGAAGTTGCAAGGTGGAAGGGTTAGAACAGTTCTGATTGTTTTGCAGATTCTTGCATTAGCCAAAAATCTGATTTCTGTAAGCAAGCTAGATGATGCAGGTGCCAAAAATCTGATTTATGTAACCATGCCTTTGATGCTAGTGTTGCTCCTAGTACCAACTTAATAGAAAACTCCACTTCCCTGAGAGGTGGTGACTCTAAAATCTATGTTGGGAACACCTCCTGAAACTATTGTAAAATCAAGTACCTCTTGAAGACTTTCACGTCCTCAACATACATTACTTTATCACTGGAAATATGCACTGCAAATAATATGCACCCTTTTCTATGACTGCGATTTTCATGTATAGATATAACCATTCTAACTGATGTCACCTTCTTATTACCCTATAATATTTTCTTTTCTCCATTGTCATCCAAGCACTAAATATGGTTTTCCTAACAATCCACCTTAGTCTTATGAAGATGCAACAAATCCATACCCAACAATATATTGTGTGATCCCAATGGAAGCACATTTAGATACGCTGGCATAAACATACAATTTAACTCAAATGCACAAACTCTTACCCAATGATGAACTGTTTTCTTAGTACCTATAGCCAACTGCACTAACCAAGACTCTACATGCACTTCTTTATTCAAACCACACTTATCTACTAGGTCAAGATTAACATAACTATAATTAGATCCAAGTTCAATCAGAATAGAAACAATTTGATCACAAAGCTTACCATCCATATTGATAATAGATGTTTGATGATTTTTATGCCTATTATCCAACATTGTAAAAATATAAGGAACACTCCATCCAAAATCTGTTGAATTTCCACTATCTTGGGTCTAGGATAGAATGTTAGAATATTTGATGCTACCAAACCAAGAATCTCAACAAGAACTACTTTGCACAGTGGAAAATATAAAGCAGTAAATCACATATGCACAAGTATACACACTTTTTAACAAAATATTGTAAAATAATGTACAATCCAATCTTCGTTATATTAAACCAATATGAATAATACAATATTCTATGGTATATAAGATATAATGACAATCACATTGCAACTTCTATTTCATATCTTGTCTTGTCGGTCCTTCGCTCTCATTTTCTCTCTAGTTGCCCCTTAGTCCATCAAAGGACAACACATAGAGTCTCCAGGAGGGTTTTGAAGTCACGCCTACTACAATTAACATAGGTTGATCCAATCTTCTCTCCAGTCTAGCCAATACCTGAGCTCTAATCCGCTAGTCTAACAGTCACTTTTTTTCATCAAAGTGTTGCACATTAGGCTCCAACCTTCACCTAATCACGCAACAACCATTTTCCTTCATGTATGATTCTCTAGGGCTACTTTTGGATACCAACACGTTTCCCTCAAACAAACCAATGATTCCCAATACATCTACTGCAATATCTGCTCCTAGCATAGACTTTTCACCATCACAAAAAGCCCCCCAAATGGATCCCACAAGTTGTAACTCTAACCGATCCAAAATTGGTCAACCCTTTGACCCAACACATAGAAAACTCCAACTCCAAGTTTTTTATACTACTATTGTTCTTGATTGTTCCTAGTTAGGGCACTTGGCATGCTACAATAGCCCTAAAACATTCACCCAAACAACCCTTCAATAATTGTGACCTCACCTAGGGAGGGTACTCGCCTTATGTGTTGTTATTCTGGGCATATACCAACCTCAAAATAGACCCACGCAACACTTTTCTATGGTGTTATTTCCTATGACCTACCACTGCAACCTCCCTATACCCACGGTCTACAAAAAAAAAAAAAAATTCCTTACCTAGTTTATTACCCCAACAGACCTGTGTCTCTCCTCCTCATGTTTGACCTACTTGTATATGCAAAAGAATTCCCTCAACAGTCACAAGAAGGCTCCTACGTAGCCTCTTCTCCTCGCTAAGGTACCCTCCTACCTGTGGCCAAAAAATAGAGGTACACTTCTTCCTTGAATGAATTAATCCACTCCTTCTTCACTACATTTGTTGCACCTTTGGATGAGTGCAATAACACTCACATCACCTTGTATTTATACCAAATACAAGGGATCCTCAAAACTTCCAACATAGGGCTTGTAGAACTGGCATGTGTCTTATTATCATCAAGGTTACTTGACCATACATGTACAAAACCCACTTCTAAACTTCAAAAATTCACAACTCCATTTCTACAACTTGGAATCAGATAATATTCATTACATCAAATTTGTCTCGATGAGAGCTATCATCCTCATCCATCACATGTCAAAATGTTTTCATGGTTTTGGCCCAAATCATGATGGGTGAAAAACCCCAAACTTGGGTTCCATGCCCATAAGTGACTCTTCTGGTGCTCCACCCTCCAAACCATGAACCCTAGGTCTTGGAGTACCTCCCAAGCTACTCAAAAATCAACACACCTTCCTAGCGAGGGAGGTACTTCCAAGACTAGGAAGTAACTCATCATCATCATCACTACTCGAAATACTCTCCCAACTCTGGGCACTCACCACTACAGCAATCCTTATAGCATGAACTATGCCTCTCTCGGAAGTGTCATTGTCACTAGAAGCATCTTGCTTCTTCTTGTTCTCGTGTTTCACTTTCCAGTCCCTCCATGATTCCTTATTTCCAGATGTGGAAGCACCATTTCTTCTCACTAACCATGCACTCTTCTCATATTGCAAAGTCTCCCTCTGAATATTCAAGCTCCCACTAGAACTCAACTCCCTTTGAGTCTCTAGAACCTAGGCTTTCTTCTCAGGAACTTGTACCTACACCTCTAAAGCCTTCACCTGCAAAACTTCTCTGGAACTTTCACCTGCTCCTTCTTCTTCTTCCCGTGATCCATAGGCCTTCCCATCGACCTATATATAACATGCTCTCTAACTCTAAGCATAATCCCATCTAAGCTAGAGCCTATAGGAATGAGTCTTGCCTTCCAATCCTAGAACAAGACCTTAAGCCCCTTATTCTTGATCATCAAGACATAAATCATGCTATATCTGAGTCTTGGTAGAAACAATACATCCCAGACCCACATCACTCATCATGTTTCCATTCTGAATGACACAACTCCTGATCTGGATATCCTTCTGACTCTTGTCGCTCAACACCATGTGAAGCTTCAAGTCTCATTTCGCTAGAGTCTCGAAAATCTCTTGTGACCCTATCGTATGTTTTGATGCATCACTATCCATGTACCAACCATCCTCATCGATACTACCCTACTAGAAATGAGAGATCATAGTAAAATCCTCCTCCTCTAACCTCTTATTGAGAGCATCTATCTTAGCAGAAGTGGCAACACCGGTGACCTGATTTCCTTTCTTCTTCTCGTCATCTCCCTTATTCTGTTGGATATAATACTGAGAGGGCGGGTGAATCAGTATTATCAGATCAATCATTTTTCATTTCCCAAATAGATTTATATACGCTACTTCTGTGAAGTGAACTAGTGTGTACACAATACTGTGATTAGTGAAACCAGCATATACCCAGAGAACTTGTGATTTAGTTAATTTATCATGTGTTGATCTATAACCAGTGCATCAGTAACTTACTAAATAGTGCAGTAAAAACATAATAAACCATCACACATAAGCAACACACATGAACACCAAGATTTAAGGTGGACACACAATGTGGGTGAAAACCACCTGTTGTTTTCATCTCTGTCTTCTTTTAATTATAAGAAAATATGTTTACAATCTTGTACTAGTGCAGACTCATACCAGTTTGCAGGAACCCACCTGCGAAAGGCTAAAACCTTCTCTCATTTTCCATCTTCTACTAGAAGGGAGCTACAACCCCCTAGCTCTTGTACTAGCCAATGTGTTTACTAGTACATAGGTGCTGACCTACAGAAGGCTACAAACTTCTCTCTTCCTCCAGGGACCATGTTTCATGAATTTTCAGACTGGATGCTCCTGGTACACAACAATACACATGAAGGCCTCGTTTCATCAAGTTGTCATACTGGACCCATCAAAACTTTCAAACTGCATCAACCAATAATCCGTTAATCTGAACAGTCAGATCATTGCCACCAGAACACTGTGCTAAACCCAGAAACCTGCATCATCATTCAGAACCAGCTGAAACCTCAAAAATCATACATCAAAATGTATACGCTACTTTACTGAACCCAACCTGTGTGTAGATGCTACTTCCTTTAATCAAACCTGCGTATACCTTCAAAACTATTGAAACTTCTGAATCAAGTTTGTATCAACCATCAGTATATTGAACATCTACTGTCAATTTATAGAGCTTTACACAAGAAATAGCACAGATCACCCTTCTCATTTATACAATCAATCAATCAAATATCAAACTCCTTATGAATTCCATTTTTCATTTAGATCTAAGAAGACTTCATTGATAGACAGTAGTAAAACAACATAACTGATCAGATAGATCAGTCAAACCTGAAGAAAAGTTTTTTCTTTTGTATACGCTACTTGGAAGAGTAGAACCTATGTGTATATGTGCTCTTACCAAGACAAACCAGCGTACAGAGCTACAAATATTAACTCATAACTTCGTTGCTATTCCAGACTTCGGACAAACCCATATCATGACATTTAAAGAATAAAATAGGTGTCCACAATTAGATCTGGCCCAACCAATATCAAACCATTAAATGATAAGTCATTTCAAGTCTCATGATCCTGATCCAACATTTAATTCAAGGTGCACGAAACATTTTAGATCAAATCACCAACATAGCCCCTACAACATAAAATATACTTCAGATAGAAGTATTCCTTAGAAACCCTTTTCACTTGTGCACTTTGGCCTTATGATCTTCTCCTCCTTATATAGTTTTAGGCCTTTCTCAATACCTCGGACCAAAACCACTTAGGACCCATGGTATTCTTGGATGGGATGAAATAGCCATTAGTCCGCTCAATACCTTTCAAATTCAATTAAAGGGTTTTAAATTAAAATGATTAAGAAGGCCTTCCTGAATTTGATTATGAAGGTCATTCCCTTTTTTCTTGTAGTGGGTTCAGTAAAACTCATGAGTTCCAAAGCCTTTGAACTCAATTCATAATAATAACAAATAGGTGGAAGAGCACTTTGGAGTGCATGATTAATACTTCTCGACATTCAAGGCTATTGTGACAATATTAAGCAAGGACAAGTTATAGTGTTTCCTAAATATTTATTTTCTATTATGGACAAAACACCATTGAGTGACTTCTTGAAACAAAGGGGTGAACACAATCAATTAAAACCTTAAGTGAATTCTCAAAGCGCAATATAATAATGCAAAAAAAATAAAATATGGAGAGAAACTACAATATAATAATCTAGAAAAAAAATATGGAGAAAAACCAATTAGAAATTAATGATGGCTCTGATACCAAATTAGGAAACACAAAGTTTAACATAGCGGAATTTTTTTATTAATTCAAGCCTAAGCCTACTCACACTACCTCATGGCAACTATGACTATAACTCAATTACATATTGTGGGCTAATACCATCCTATTGACCCCTGGTATTCTCTACTCTTGAAATTCCTTGATTTTCCAACTTGTACATGCTTTTCCTCTTGCGGGAGTGTGTGTATACGTATACGCTCTTTTTGTTCTATGGACTTGCATGTATACATTTTTTTGACTAAGTGGACCTGCGTATACATCTTAAACTACTTTTCACCATCATTTACCTTCAACTTCTTCATTCTGATTAGTAGACTTTAGTTCCATCTTCCTGTTCTTTTGTACCAATGCCATGTTACATCTGAATGGATCTGTTACATTGTGGGTTGCCTTTCATCAAAATTGAACTAACCTATGAGTGAGTTTCCATCAAGGAAAACACTTGTATCATAATACCAACAATCTCCCCCCTTGGACTTGATGGCAACCATGTTGGTGTTGATTACTGTAAGCTGTAGAAATTGTTAGAGATAACAAGAAACACCAAAATACTCTCCCCCTTTGACATCAAGGGCAAAGGGAAAACCAAGTTATTCTCCCCCTTTGATATACATTATGTTGTCCATGCTCCCGCTGAGTACATGCCGAGTCTGCAGAGATATGATTCAAAAGCATAACATTACTCTATAACTCAACTAAGTGAGTATGACCTCCCTATGACCAATGACTCATACATACATCAATCACCCAACCAAGTGGGGATATACCATATTTGACTCATCCACCGAACCAAATGGGGATATACCAATTGCTTATACATGATAGAAATAAAACAATTACTACAACATCCATCCCATGCAAAAGTGGGGATACAAATTACATCATATGTCCAATAGGACTCATAAAGATATATACCATGACAAGAGAAGTCATATCACGCCCTAGATCTTTACATGACTTATGCAACAAATGATATAAGTATATGAAGCCATAGTTGAACTCAGCAACCATGATGCCAACAATGTAGAATGTGAGTGAAGGCTAATGCTCCCCCTGAACTTGTGCTACCTGTGCATTGTCAACAAGTCATTCATTAAGGCATTTTTTTCAGTCAGATAAAAATCAATGAACAAAGAATATCGTCAGACTGTAATCATCAATATTAGACAGAGCACCCATATCAGAGTCTGACCCACTATTTTTCTGGCAGAAAAAACATATATGCTCCTTCAGCCACAGAAACCTGCATGTATACGCGACTATATTTCATGAAACCCGCGTATAATAACCTTTCTCTAAAAAATGGATTTAACAACAAGATGATGCACCAACTAGTCCCAGCTTTTGTCTGATATATTCAAATGTTTCTCTGGGAAATGGTTTAGTGAATATATCAGCAACCTATTCTTTGGAGGGAACATACTCCAATTTAAGATTTTGTTCTAGCACTTGTTCTTCTATAAAATGGTACTTAATGGGTATGTGCTTGGTCTTGGAGTGCATGACAGGATTTTTCAAAATACTGATGGCACTTGTATTATCACATAGAATGGAGATGGGTGGAGTGCATGTGATATGAATGTTTTGTAATGTTTGCATTATCCAAAGTAGTTGTGTGCAGCAAGATGCAGAAGCCACATATTATGCTTTAGTTGTAGATAAGGCAATCAAACTTTGTTTCTTGCTGAACCATGACACTAACCAAGAACCCATATAGAATGCACCTCCACTAGTTCTCTTTCGATCATCAAGATTTCCTGCCCAATCTGCATCTATATATGCATGAAGAGTAAGGTATGTGTCTTTAGGATACCATAGCCCAAAGTCCTGATTTCCTTGAAGATATTTGAAAATTATTTTGATTTCCTGGAGATGTGATTCCTTTGGATTTTCTTGGAACCTTCCAACAATTCCTACTACATGCATGATATCAGGTTTGGTACATGTTAGATAAAGCAAAATTCCAATCATAGATCTATAATTTGGTTGGTTTACTGCTGGTGATTCATCGTTAGAACTGAGACTGCATCATGTTACCATTGGAGTACATACTGGTTTATAATATTCCATTTCGTACTTCTTCAAGATCTGCTTGAGATATTTGGTTTGTAAAAGAAAGATACCATCCTTTGCTTGTTGTACTAGTAGACCAAGAAAATAAGGAAGTTCACCAAGTAAGGACATTTCAAATTCTTGCTGCATTACTGAAGCAAAATTCTGACTCATGGATTCTTCATTGCTACCAAATACGATATCATCAACATAAACAACAATAATTAGTAGTTTATCATTTTCAACCTTTGTGTATAAATTGCTATCTCAAAACCATTTGTGAAACCTTGTTGTTGTATATATTTTTCAAGGCGATAATACCAAGCCCTTGGAGCCTATTTTAGACCATAGAGAGCCTTTTTAAGATTGCATACAAGTTTTGTATCATTTCCAAGAATGAATCCTTCTGGATATTCAATATAAACTTCTTCTTCTAAATATCCATTAAGGAAGGATGATTTTACATCCATTTGATATACTTTGAATTTTCTAAAACTAGAAAGAGAAAGAAACATCCTTATGGCTTAAATTCTGGCAATAGGTGCAAAAGTTTCTTCAAAATCTATACCTTCTTGCTGAGCATACCCTTTACAAACAAGTATGGTCTTGTTTCTAATAACTTCTCCATTTTCATTCAGCGTGTTCTTAAATATCCATTTTGTTCCTATAACAATTTTATCATGAGGTCTAGGAACTAACTCCCAAGTATCATTCTTTTCAATTTGGTCAAGTTATTCATCAACGGTCTTGACCCAACATTCATCTTTGTAGGCTTCATTTACATTCTGAGGTTCGGTGGAGGATAGTAATGCTAGATAGCTTGAGGTCCCTGTAAGAGTTCTTCTTGTCTATACACTAGCCCCCTTTTCTCCTAGAATTTAAGATTCTAAATGATTCTTCTGAACATACCTAGATGGAGTCTTTTCCTTGTCTACTATATCTTCTTCTGGTTCTTCATTAGTTTCTTCTTATATATCATTTTGATTTGATGCGGGAAACCCAAATTGCTTACTGTCATATTCCTCTGTTGATTTCATTTGTTCCAGATTTTTGCATGTTTCAACAATTACAACATCAATGCTTTCAACAATTTTTCGAAGTCTTTTATTATAGCATTTGTATCCTTTACTTTTGGATGAATAACCAAGAAGAATTCCTTCGTCTGCTCTGGGTTTGAACTTACCAAGTTTTTCATCAGTCCTTTTGATGAAACATTTGCTTCCAAACACTCTAAAATGTTTTACAGTAGGAGGCTTACCATACCAAAATTTATATGGAGTTTGATTGCTATTTATCTGAACATTTGATTTGTTGAGAATAGTCATAGCAGTAAATGAAGCTTCACCCCAGAAGGTTGCAGGAGTTCCAGATTCATCAAGCATTGCTTGAGCCATTTGTTGAACTGTTATGTTCATTCTTTCTAGCACACCATTTTGTTGAGGAGTTCTTGCAACAGAGAATTTCCTCTTTATTCCATGTTGTTCACAAAAGTCAAAGAATTCATATGATATGAATTCTCCCCCTCGATCAGATCTGAGACATTTTATTTTTTGATCTGATTCATTTTCAACTAAAGATTTAAAGGATTTAAAATTTTCAAATGCTTCATATTTATGCTTTAGTAGAGCTATCCAACACTTCCTGGAAAAATCATCAATAAATAAAATAAATTATTCTTCTCCACGAGGTGACTTTTTCCTTGTCGGTCCACATAAATTAGTATGGATGAGTTCAAGAGGCTTACTTACTGATCCTTCTTTTTCATTAAAGTGAACTTTGGTTTGCTTACCAACTTGACATGGTTTGCATATGGTATTTTTTGGGATGCTAATATACGGAAGATCATGAACTGCCTTGAGCCTACATGCTTTTCTTATTTGAGAAAAGCTTAGATTTCCCAATATTCTATGCTATAGCCAGTTTTCATTGGTTTTTCTTAGATATCATTGTTGTCGTCCTCCTTTAAGTATGTATAAGTTGTTTGGAGTTCTTGTTCCTTTGATCACGGTCTTTCTTGTATTAAGCTCACGAACCACACATCCATTTAATCGAAACACAACTTCATTTCCTTGATCACACATTTGACTAACACTCAACAGGTTATACTTTAAACCATCTACATACATAACATTTCTAGCTTTAACCTTTTCTTTCAAGAAGACAGAACCTTTACCTTTAATGAAAGCTAGAGTGTCATTTCTAAACGAGACATTCTTTTCGTTTTCTAAAGAATTATATGAATGTAGTTTCTCTTTATCACCTATCATGTGTTTGGAGCATCTGCTGTTAATGTACCACTAATTTTCTTGTCCTTATGCATATAAAGATATGCCACATCTATCTGATTGAGGTTCCTTCTTTCTCCATATCTTGGGATTTAATGATGTTTGCTCCTTTTGAAGTCATGGCCAAAATTTGTTCATGCATTCAGATTCTTCATGACCAAATTTGTTACAAATCAAACATTCTACTTCATTTTCAAGAGGAGAAAATTTATTATAGGAACTTTTCTTGATTCCTGTTACACTCTTTTGATTTCATGCGTCTCTAGTCGTGATGGTTTTGTAAGAAACACATTGAGCAGCCTTATGCCCAAAGTTATGACATGAAAAACATTGCCCATTAAAGAACTTTCTGTGATCATAGAATCTTTTAGCTTTGTTTACCTGTTGGTTGAAGCTTCTACTGATATTCATCCTTGAAGTAAATTGGGTATGATTTACCTTATCAGTAACTTTAGGCCTTTGTTGACAATTGACATATTGTTCACTGATCTTTGCTACATAAGATAGCTTCTGGTGGAGGCTGACTGCTTCTGTGATTGAGATGATTCTTCAGTATATCCAAGACCTATCTTTATCAAAGGAGAACGCTGAACTTTGATGATTTCATTTAAAGTTCTAGATCCTTTAGCAAATATAAGATTAATAGATTTTGTCTTCTCGAGTTCTTTTCTTAGACCCACAATTTCACATTCTAGATTTTCATTGTGTTTTTCACTTTCAATGAGTTGGTGTGTCAACGTATAGATGATCATATTCTTTTCTTCTAAACAGATTTTGAGTTTAATTTCTTCAAGAAATTCTTCCTCTTCTAAGACATCCAAAAAATCATCATTGTCATAATCCATGAGTAGTCTATAATCTTGGTCAGTTTCTTCTTCATCACTACTAGATAAGCCATCACTATCTTCATGCGTATAGTAAATCCTTCTATTCACAACCTTTTTTCTATTTCCTTTTGTGTATTCCTTTCCTTTTTCATATTTATCTTTATGAAGACATTTGGCAGCATAAGGGCTGACTCTACCACAAGAAAAGAATTTGAAAGGTAGCTTACCTCTAAATCTTGCGGAACCCCATTGAAGCTTCTTGACAAAATTTACCTCATCTTCTTCTTCTGAAATGTGTTCTGATTCATTGTGCTCTTCCTTTTCTTTTCCCTTTGCTAACATTTTAAAAGCAGCTTCTCTCATATCTGATGGACCCCCTTTTTTCATTTCAAAGGCAGTTAGGATTCCATCGAGTTGAGTCGCAGTAATAGTTTGAAGATCCTTTTTTTCTTCTATGGTAGACACTTTTGACTCAAATTTAGAAGACAAAGACCTCAAAATTTTCTCAACTAAAGTAGCTTCCTTTATCTCTTTACCTAGATTCTTCATACAATTAACAATCTCATTTATACGTAAAAAGTAACTAGAAACACTCTCATCACTATGCATCTTAAGAGTTTCATACTGAATTCTGAGAGTTTGAAGCTTAGCACGTTTTACCTGAGAGTCTCCTTCGTAGCTCTGAATGATTTTGTCCCATATCTCTTTGGTTGTCTTGAGATGCATGACTTTGACAAATTTTAATTATGACAGACTTCCCATAATGTATTGACAGCTTTGGAATTGGTTTCGTATAACTTCTTACCTGTAGAGTCTATAGGAATTACTGCTAGAAATTGATATCCTCCTTCCACAATTTCCCAAACATCGGCTCCAATCAATTGTAGATAGGCTCTGGTTCTTATTTTCCAATATACTAAGTTGATCCCATTAAAGATTGGTGGTCTAATGGATCCCATGCCTTCGTGATTATTCATCTTGAAAGATCTTCATTCAAGAGATCAAGCTTCTTCTAAAGGACCTACTCGCATACCAATTGTTGGAAATAATACTGAGAGGGGGGCCGAATCAGTATTATCATATCAATAATTTTTCATTTCCCAAACATATTTATATATGCTACTTTTGTGAATTTAACTAGCGTGTACGCGCTACTCTAATTAGTGAAACCAACATATACCCAGAGAACTTGTGATTTAGTTAATTTATCATGTGTTGATCTATAACCAGTGCATCAGTAACTTACTAAACAGTGTAGTAAAAATAGAATAAACCATCACACATAAGAAACACACATGAACACCAAGATTTAAGGTGGAAACCCAATGTGGGTGAAAACCACCTGTTGTTGTCATCTCTATCTTCTTTTAATAATAAGAAAATCTATTTACAATCTTGTACTAGTGCAGACTCATACCAGTATGCAGGCACCCACCTACAGAAGGCTACAACCTTCTCTCATTTTCCAGCTTCTACTAGAAGGGAGCTACAACCCCCTACCTCTTGTACTAGCCAATGTGTTTACTAGTATGTAGGGGTCGGCCTAAAGAAGGCTATGACCTTCTCTCTTCCTCCAGGGACCACATTTCATAAATTTTCAAACTAGATGCTCATGGTACACAACAATACACATGAAGGCCTCATTTCGTCAAATTTTCATACTAGACCCATCAGAACTTTTAAATTACATCAACCAATAATCAGTTAATCTAAACAAATAGATCACTGTCACCAGAACACTTTGATGAACCTAGAAACCTGCATCATCATTCAAAACCATCTGCAATCTCAAAAATCATACATCAGAATGTATACGCTACTTTACTGAACCCAACCTGCATGTAGACGTTGCTTCCTTTAATTAAACTTGTGTATACCTTCAAAACTATTAAAACTTCTGAATCAAGTCTATACCAACCAGCAATATAGTGAACATCTACTGTCAATTTACAGATCTTTACACAGGCAGTAGGAAAGATCACCCTTCTCACTTATACAATCAATCAATCAGATATCAAACTCCTTATGCATTCAACTTTTCATTCAGATCTAAGAAGACTTCATTGGAAAACAATAATAAAACAATAGAACTGATCATATAGATCAGTCAGACCTGAAGAAAAGGCTTTTCCTTTGTATACACTACTTGGAAGAGTAGAACCTGCGTGTACACATGCTTTTACTGAGACAAACCAGCATACAGATCTACAAATATTAACTCATAACTTTGCTACTATTTCGAACTTCATAGAAACCTAGATCATGACATTTAAAGAATAAAACAGGTGTACACAATTAGATCTAGCCCAACCAATATCAAATCATTAAATGATAAGTCATTTCAACTCTCATGATCCTAATCCAACATGAATTCAAGGTGCACAAAATATTTCAGATTAAATCATCGACATAGCCCCTGCAACATAAAATATACTTTAGATAGAAGTATTCCTTAGAAACCCTTTTCACTTGCGTACTTTGGCCTTATGACCTTCTCCTCCTTATATATTTTTAGCCCTTTCTCAACACCTTAGACCAAAACCACTTAGGACCTGTGGTATTCTTGGATGGGATTAAATAGTCATTACTCCACACAATATTGTGGTCTAATACCATCGTATTGACCCCTGGTATTCTCTACTCTTGAAATTCCTTGATTTTCCAACCTATACGCGCTTTTCCTCTTGTGGGAGTGTGTGTATACATATACACACTTTTTGTTCTGTGGACTTGCATGTATATGTTGTTTTGACTAAGTGGACCTACGTATACATCTTAAACTGCTTCTCACCATTCTTTACCTTCAACTTCTTCATTCTGATTAATAGACTTTAGTTCCATCTTCCTGTTCTTCTGTACCAATGCCTTGTTACATTTGAATGTATCTGTTACATTGTGGATTTCCTTTCATCAAAATTGAACTGAAATGTTAGTGAGTTTCCATCAAGGACAACACTTGTATCATAATGCCAACATCTTCTTCATCGGACATCTCAACGAAAAATGACCTATCTCACCATAGTTGAAACACTTGGCTTTACTTAAGTTTTTCCTTTGATTACCCTTCATTTGTGTTTCAAGTGCCATGTCATCCTCTGAAGCCCTCTTCTTCAGATGAAGACCCTCATCTCACAACTCCTCTTGAATGAAGTCATCCCACAACCTATTCCAATGTGACAACTTCTCTCTGACAACAATCCCTTTGATGAAGGGCTTCCATTCCTTAGTGAACCCTTTCAAGGTGACCCTCACCATATTATTCTATGAAATAGTCAAATCGATGATAGTAAGTTCATCTTTGACCTGAGAAAATATCATGAAATACGAAGTCACTCCTTCACCCTGTATCATCTTGATGGACCTCAACTTATCCTCCAATACCAATACCTAGTTCTCATTCTTATTCTGGAACAAATTCTAAAGAGATATCCACATCTCATCTCATGTGCAATGTTATTCCCAGACAAATGAGGTATTAGGGGATCCTTCACACCATCAAGGATGATCAATCTCGCCCTCATATCCAAATCCTCGTATACTTCTACCTCCTCTGGGTCACTTGGACCTGAGAAAATATCGTGAAATACGAAGTCACTCCTTCACCCTGTATCATCTTGATGGACCTCAATTTATCCTCCAATATGAATGCCTAGTTCTAATTCTTATTCTGGAACAAATACTAAAGAGATATCCACATCTCATCTCATGTGCAGTGTTATTCCTAGACAAATGAGGTATTAGGGGATCCTTCACACCATCAAGGATGATCAATCTCTCCCTCATATCCAAATCCTCATACACTTCTACCTCCTCTGGGTCACTTGGATTATTTATGGCTTTCTTGGCGAACTCCCAAATCCTGTCAACCTGCAAGACCAACTTGATCATTTCTTTCCATGCACTATAGTTGGACAACCCCTCCAACCTATCCTCATACCGGATACCAACCTGCAACTTCGACATTTCCAGCTACAATGTGATTAAATCCCTCTTAAGTTTTACTTCGCTATGCACAAATCTAATTCACAGACTTCCAAAGTAACTCAGACATGCTCAGATACCATGTTGAATTTCCACTATCTTGGGTAGAGGATAGAATCTTAGAATCTTTGACACTACTAAACCAAGAATATCAACAAGAACTACTTTGCACAGTGAAAATATAAAGCAGTAAATCACATATGCACAAGTATACAAATTTTTTAACAAAATATTGTACAATAATGTACAACCCAATCTTCATTATATTAAACCAATATGAATAATACAATAGTCTATGGTATACAAGATACAATGACAATCACGATGTAGCTTCTATGTCGTATCTTGTCATGCCAGTCCTTCACTCCCATTCTGATCTCTAACTGCCCCTTAGTCCATCAAAGGACAAAACGTAGTCTCCAAGAGGGCTTCCTCTTATCACTGCTACAAGTCACGTCTGCTACAATGAACATGAGTTGATCCAATTTTCTTTCTAGGCTAGCCAATACATGAGCTCCAATCCTCCAATCTAGCAGTTACATTTGTCCATCAAAGTGTTGCACATTAGGCTCCAAACTTCACCCAATCAAGAAACAACCAATGTCCTTCCTGTATGCTTCTCTAGGGCTAATTTGGGATATCAACGCTTTTCCCTCCAACAAACCAATGTTTCCCAATAAATCTACTGCAATATCTGCTCCTAGTATATAATTTTGACCATCACAAAAATTCCTCCAAATGGCTCCCACGGGCTGTAACTCTAACTGATCCAAAAATGGTTAACCTTTTGACCCAATGCAAGAAAAAATCCAACTCCAAGTCCATTATACTATTATTGTTCTTGACTGTTCCTAGTTAGGGCACTTGGCATACTAAAATAGCCTTAAAACATTCACCCAAACAACCCTTAAATAAATGTGGCCTCTCCTGGGGAGGGTACTCACCTTATGTGATGTTGTTCTAGACATATACCAACCTCAAAATAGACACACCCAACACTTTTTTGTGGTGTTAGGGCCTATGGCCTACCACTGCAGTCTCCATGTACCCACAACCTAGCCAAAATAGATTTTCCTTACCTAGTTGATTTCCCCAACAAACCTGTGCCTCTCCTCCTCATACTCGACCTACTTGTAGATGCAAAAAAATCCCTCAATGGTCACAAGAAGGCTCCTACGCAACCTCTTCTCCTCACTAAGATACCCTCCTACCTGCAACCCAAAAATAGAGGTACAGATCTTCCTTGAACGAATTAATCCACTCCTTCTTCATTACCTTTGTTGCACCTTTGGATGAGTGAAATAAGACTCACAACACCTTGTATTTATACCAAATACAAGGGCTCCTCAAAACGTCCAACATAGGGTTTGTAGAACTCTCATGTGGCTTATTATCATCAAGGTGACTTGACAATACATGTGCAAAACACACTTATAAACTTCAAAACTTCATAACTCCATTTCTACAACTTGCAATCAAATGATCTTGGTTGCATCAAATTCGTCTCAACAAGAGATATCATCCTCATCCATCACATGTCGAAATGTGTCCATGGTTTTTGCTAGTGATGGGTGAAAAACCCCAACCTTGGGTTCCAAGCCCACAAGTGACTCTTATGGTGCTCCACCCTATAAACCCTGAACCCTAAGGCTTGGAATACCTCCTAAGGTACTCAAAAATCAACAAAATCCCCCACTATCTGTGCCTTCTGAGAACTGTAAATCTTTGATCTTCCACCCTGATGTTGTTGAAAGTCTCTCCTGCAATGATCCTTGCCACAAGTACAACACTATAAAGGATTCCTTCCATCACCCTTATTATGCTCCTCAGACCAAAATCGTTGTCTCTGTCAGATGCATTTAACTTCTTGTTCGATGTTGCATTCTCTTTGTTAATTGTGTTCTGTAGGCTCCCTAACTTCTTACCCCATTTTCCTTTAGTCTTTTCATTACCTTTCCAATTCTATTTAGATTCAAACCTTCGCTTTAATTGCTCATAAAAATACTTCAACTTTGTGATGGCTTCCTCCAATGATCTAGGCTCATCAAACTCAATCCTGTCTTTGAATGCTACCAACAACCCACAGATCAAACTTTGAATCTTTTATTTCTCCTCCTTAAGATAAGGCACATACCTCAACAACTCCAAGAATATGCTAATGTTCTCCTCATCATTCATAGATCCATCTTGAGCTCATAGAATTCCTTCCTCATGTCATCATAGTATCTCTCAGATAGATACTTCTGCTTGAAAAGTCTCTCATACTCACTCCAAGTCAACTCTTTTTCTTGAATGCCATTGACATTCATCATGTATTCCCCCCAAATGTTTGCCTTATCTTTAATACTAAAGGTAGATATCCCGACTTTCACATTTTCTGAATAGTCATGCAATCTGAAGAACTTATTCATCCCAAACAACCAATTTTATGCATCCTATGACTTCTTCATTTCTCCTTCAAATCTAGGTGCCTTTGTTTTCATGAACTCTTTTGGAAAATATTGCTTCTCACTACTCCTATGCTTATGATGATGTTGGTGATGATGTTGTCTCTCTGAACTAGAACTAGAGTAGAATTGACGGTCATTACCCCTATTGTCAGGTGTATCTAGAAATATGTCATCTCTAATTGTATCATCCCTGTCAAACTTGTATCCTGACTGAGGCCTTCTACCATATGCCCCATTAGTACTTTCCTCCTATTCATGGTTGATCTTAAGTGGTCACTGTCTCTAAAAATTTGATAAAATTTGAATAATCACTGCATTAACCTCTGCTTCCTTCTCATATGCCCTAGAAAGTATTTCTTGTGACTAAATGATCCTATAATTATCTGCTTTACAACTCCTGATCTTTGCTGTCAAAATTCTCAATGTATCTTCTATGTGAGGGGAGTACTCATCAGTATGCTACTCATTTGATCTGTATGGAGAATCACGTGAACTATAATCCACCATTTTTCTAGTCATCTTTGATCTTCTTCTTGCAAACATACTATGTCAAATAAATAAAATATAGACACAAACATACCTCAGTTAAGTTCAGGGGAGGCTATCTCATCTGCAAGATCAATCCATGTTAGCATAACACATGTATTTATATATAGTGAAATCAAAATGTTCGTCATCCCAACAACAACATCATCAACTTCTACATGAAAACACAACTACAACAATGACCATCACCATGCATACTTAACAAGGATATATACAACCTACATGCATGCATGACAAACACATTCCCCCCTTCCAGTCCAAGTGTTGAACCTGGGAGCTCTGATACCACCCTGTAACTGGCTTCTCCCACACTTACCCAAGTTTATTGGTCCACCAGGGTAAATATGTGATGAAGAGTTACTATTATAAGACTCAACCTCCTAGGTATAGTTAAGGAAGTGGAATCGTTTGACTAAAACCTTACTGACCTTCCTTAGGAGCTACATGACCCCTAGAAGCCAAATAACCACTGCAGGTTCACAAACCCTGAGTTAACTTACTTTTTTAGTGATATTGAATCCGAGTCACTTGCATAACAAGGAAATCTAGCAACTGTAAGCCTTCAATCACATGGATGACCCTGCCTCCCAGCAATTGCAATCTAAATTACCCAATTTTGTGCATGCGACCCCTAGATCTAAGCCACTTTTACAGGGCTAAGATCTTGGCCTCTACCCAAAACTTGATGAAGCCTTCAATAATGATGAATGACACAAGGACAAAGCCATTAACACAAAATTTAGACAAGAACTTGCCCCAACTAGGCCTAACAGTGATAGACATTTCGTCAAACACATTGTGAACTTGAAATCTATATGTCATAAATGCATATCCAAACATAGGGGTCTCAAACTTATCTGAGAATAATCAAGAAGGTCTAATTCCCTCTCATAATAGTTGTAAAAACATCTATTAGGTCATGCATTCAATATCCATTCATATATCAATCAAAACATGTTAAGAGACATAACTAGAATTTGTCATGAAACCATGCCTATAACCAACATATAACCAGAATAATAACAATGATAGAACAATCATCAAAGTCGCATCATAACAAGTATAAATACTTATGAAATACATGAGAAAAATATCTCTTATTAACATATCCAAATCCAACCAAGTTAGGGACTTCCACGTACCACCCGACCATAGATTGGGTTGAACTAAATCTCTCTTCCATCTAATCACCCCCGCATTGTATTTCAATCATGAATGTGTGATCTCATGGAATAAACCAACCAAAACCAAACCAAGGCTTCTAGAGGCCAAACCACCTAAACCCTCAATAGTGATTCCACCTCATGGTCATACATCACCAACTATCACCAGATTGGTCTCTATCAAGGTTATCTAGGGCTCCAGAGCATTTCTTCCAACCCAGCTCTAGGACTAGTAACTCAACCACGACTATCACAAGGCTCCAAAGAATTTGTCCAACTAAGGCTCTAGGACTAGTAACTTAACCCACCAAGGGCTTCAAAGTGTTTGTCCAACCAAGGCTTCCAGGACTAGTAACTTAACCCAAGTTGTTCCAGGGCTCCCAAAGCATTTGTCCATCTAAGGCTCTAAGAACTAATAACTGAACCCACGGTCACAAGGAACATGAGCACCAATCAGAAGACAAATGGGAAAACCCACAACACCATGACTATCCAGGAAATGGCAAGGTTAGGAAAAAAAATTGTCAATCTAGGAAATCCTCCATGCCAATGACAAATCATAACCAAATAACCGCATGCATATACCATGCATGCCAAAAATAGCAAGGAAATCATACATGCAACTTGATACCTGGAAAATATCATGTTGTAATTGTTGATATCGTTGTCCCCTTGTGCTTTCCTATTTTTCTTTTATCTTCTTCCTCTAAATCCAAAGTATGCCAAAATCCTCCAAGAGTGCTCCAATAAAACTATAAGTGTGCAAGTATGAGAGAGAGAGAATAGAAGAGAGCTCCAAGATAAAACTAACAAAAGGTTGTGAACTGATCCTCATAAGCCTTTTAATAATTGGCCTCTATTTCTTCTTTTTCCTCTATTTTTCCTTCAATTTTCCTCACATGCAATTATGGGACCTTTCACCTTCCTTTTCTCATGTTTTCCTTTATTTCATAAATAAATGTCAATTAATGTCTATTGCCTTTTCCATTACCTTTGATAAATTCCAAAGCCATTTATTAATCACAAATGGTCCCCGTCACTATGTTTTTGCCCAACACTCAACTTGGAATACATGTCCCATAACTTTGGTCTTATTTTACCTTTATTAACTTTATTACATGGCTTTTTAACCAAGGCTATTACATAAAGTAAATTAATTTGACCACTGGATGACATGGTAGGTCAGGTGGCCTTACTGTTGTCATGGTGCCACCCCGTGATAACACGTGGACCTAGGGGTGCCACATGATCTACCACATGGTAGTTGTTCAATAGCGTTGACATGGTGCTAAGGGTGAAATTATTCAAATGACCATATCTCTGCACTCAGATTTTAATAATGTTGATATCATTGGAAATCTCTAGACAAGTATAAGGTGACATTGATATCATAAAAGAGTTATGAGTTGAATTAGGAAAGTAAAAATTTGATACCTCATAACCTCAACAAGGAATAGAGGGGGTTGGGTATGTTACAAGGGGAAGCTAGTTGAAGGTTTTGATTTGAATATAATTTTTTCACTTGTCATGTGTGAAGGATGTGTCTTAAATGATTAATAGTGATTTCCTTTCGAGATGGATAGAGTTGAGAAGTCTTCAATGCTTAATATTGATTTCCTTTCTAGAAAGATAGTGTTGAGAAATATTGGAGCTAATTTACTCTAGCAATGGTGGATTAAATAAAACTCTATCAAATAAAGGAGTGAGACAAAATTTGACTTTCATCAATAACTCCAGGAAAATTCTGATTTTGTATATTTTTTCAAGAAGAAATAGAAAAACAACATTGTTTCATATTATTGTTGACCTTATAAGAGAAGGAGATGAGGAATACTATAGAAACCTTGAGAACATATGTCATTAGTGTTGAGTATCTCTCAAATGTATTTAGACATTAAATTTGTGAAAAATATGTGTGAAAATAGAATTCACAATGCCTTATACTCTACAATGTATGGATTTGTTGAAATGATGAATAGGATAATGACAAAGAGTACAAAGTGCATCTTAAAGAATATAGAAGCAATCACCATAGTAGTATTTGTTCAAGATAAAATGTTCACAACGCAATTGAGGTCAAAAACACCTTTTGAAACATTGTGTGGAGTAATCCAAACATTCAACGCATAAGATCTTTACTCTTTTGCATATGTACATTTGGTCAGTCAGAAGCAAATGAAGTTGGATGGAAAAAATGTAGGATGCATCATGACTAATTATGATAGTGATGTTACTCAAGTTTACAATATTTATGTTCTAATATGTAACAACCTTATCTAAAGTATGGATGCACTCTTTGATGACATGTAATATAACATAAGAAAGTGAGAGATACGAACATTTAAATGTAATACAACATAAGAAAGTGAGATATATGAACATTTAAGATGTCACAAAAAAACCTTAATGTTTAATTTCAAGCTTTATGGTAGTGGAGGAGACATTCTTAAGAAATTGGATCCTCATAAGGTGGAGAAACCACATAT
This sequence comes from Pinus taeda, assembly GCA_000404065.3. Taxonomy (NCBI): domain Eukaryota; kingdom Viridiplantae; phylum Streptophyta; class Pinopsida; order Pinales; family Pinaceae; genus Pinus; species Pinus taeda. The sequence goes on from APFE030942409.1 coordinate 32,005, forward strand.
ATTTAGAAGACCAATGAGAGATGGGAGGCTACTGAAACGTTCCATGATTAAGATTTTATGTCAAGAGAGAACTTAAAACTTGAGAGTGATCAAGAAAAGTGTAGGAAACATGTAATGGAGTTAGAACATTTTGCAATCAAGGCTTTTGGATAGGCTTTGCAACATGTCATATATACAAATTGATTATGACCGTTATCAATAAGCACTCAGGTGTTTGGGTAGAATGGTTATTATCTCCCTACCCAAGTTCAATTCCCTACAAGTGACATGATGATAAGAATGACTAAGTCTAAGTTTTTTTATATTTTATGAAAAACCTATAATTACATTTTCTATATTTCATGGAAAAAAAGTGTGCATAAGGCTCGCCATTTTATTGTCGAAATAAAATGATAGTTCTATGTGTTGTTGGTCTGTCCATTAGGACACCAACCCAATAGCATAGATTGGAAATCTTGAGATTTTATATATTTCATTTCAACAATTTGACAAATAAAATAAAATTACTTGCAACATTGAACACGGAGTTTAAATGTTAATATTATTGAAGTTATAGATATCAATTATTATTTAAAATAATTTTCTATAATTTTATTATTTCAAATACAATTACATATATAATGGGATAAATATTGAAATATAATAACATAACTTATTGTTTTTAAGATTTTTTTGACATACATGTAAAATAAAAAATTGAAATTTGGCTAAGCATAATAAAAAAATGTAATGTAAAATGCAAAATAATATAAAAACCTTAAAGTAAGAAGAGGCATTCATGGTCTTCGGACATGGTAGCTCTAAGCAAGACAGGGTTTGTAATGGGAGCAAAAGGGAGGAGGTGACACTGGTGTGCATTGATCTTCTGCCGTGGAGGAAGCGACCGAAGCTGGTTTGAATTTACGAGATTTTCTGTGTGAGATATGTTGCATTAAATGCATTAAAGAGCAGATTTATGGGGATATGGGCAAATAGGTACTCGAAACCTTGTTGTGGATATCGTCTCTATCATGTCGTCCCATTGAAGGGGTCCTAGTCAGCTCTCCCCTCCACAATCGACCTACATGGAGCAGGGTTCGAGCTGCTGGTGGGGCATTCTTTTGTAGTTGAGACTCAACCAACGATTTTATCTACGGGTGGGTGGTTGACTGGAATACTCTTGGTTACTCGAGGGTACCACAAGATGGACTTTGGAGGGATGACAAACTATTGTGTCGACGCAGTTCTTTAGTCCAACTGCATGGCAGGCATGCAAGACGGAGGGTCTCCATCCCCCGAGGCATTAATTGGAGCCACTATCAATTCAGAGTGGGTGACGATGTCCAGACTTCTCCAATTCCAGAATTCCTCAGTGCAGGGACATGAATATGTGCATGCCAAACTTAGGAAAGGAAAGATAATCATAGAGAAGAAACAAGCTTTGAAGCCAAAAAAACACCCGTTACAGGAAGTGAAGGGGGAGCCACCACTAATATTTGGAGTAGGGTCATATTGGGATAGAATTAAACATCTGAGGCACAAGGCACTAGTGGGGAGGTGGCACCACCTCCACATGTTGGGGGACCAGATGAAAAGGTGAGCGGAAGAACATTGGTTTCGAGTGTTGAAATACCTCCAAAGATAATCATTCTCTTTAACAGATGGATTGCCTTTCACTTCTTGAATTCAGAGGATGCAAAATATATTTTTATGGAGTTGTGGGTGAAGGGATGGTGATATCTCATAAAGTGCGTTTTGATCCATTTGCAAAGGCGCCAAGTAGGAAATTCATCAGGGCAAATCTGCCAAGGATCCCTCTGGAGTTATGGAATGTTGGAGCGATCATGGAAATCATTAATAGAATTGCCATATATTACTATTGGGATGAGGGATCATTCGAACAACTCAATAAGAGGATGGCATGGGTGCTAATTTAGATGGACATGTATTTCCGGGAAAACTAGTGTCTTTTCAATCTGCTAGTCCCACTAAGATTGGCAGCTATCTTGGAAACAAACAATCAAAGTAATTTGCGATTTCCTTTATGTATGATAGATAAGAGAGAAGCAAAGGGACCAACCTGGATCTTCTGCTTGACTCCTTGCTTGATTTATCTCCCCCTTGATAGAGCTTGCAACTCCTCTCCTACTTGTCTTGCTTAGAAAGTACCTGTAAAGACAAAGTAACCAAACACCATCAAAGCATCTCAATCTATTATATCATAAACAATGTAGAATCAGAAATACATTGAACATACAATGGCATTCACAAATAACAAGATTCACAAATACATGATTGTGTGGAGGAAAACTCAAAGAACTTTATTAAGGATAGAAGGGAGAATTACAACCTAGCTATCTAATCCAGCATCAAAAACTCTCTTCACCTCATGAAAATCAATATCACCCAACAATACAATGCTTCTTCTCAAATACAAACTATCAACACTTCCTTACAAATTACAAAATTCCAATCTCTATATATCCTAGATGAGGGATCAATTTATAGATGTCTGCAAAGGTGTGAGTCATCTCTGGGTTTTTGATTAGTGTCGTTCCACTCATAGTTCTTGGTTCCACTTGGAGATTTCTTGGATCTCTTACTCATCCCTGGGCGAATTCAGAGAGGCAAGTGTCATAGGAGAAGTTTCTAGAAGATTCCATGAGCATCCACTTAGCAAACTGTCTCAGCCATTTGTCCATTCTCACTCAACGCACCCCAAAGAAGGCCTCTTTAGTATGCATCACACCTGGCTAGTGTAGGAGCCAGTATGCATCGCACCTTGACAGTGGAGTAGTCAATATGGTCCAGTTTTGGCCAGTTCTGAGTGGTTTTTTAGGTGGAACTTCTGGGGAATGATGTAATCGGTTGACTATGATCCTTTAGGGTATGAAACAACACTTTTAGGGGTTAAAGAGCCCTTGTTTTATCTACATATAAGATTGGGTTGCAGTGCCCAAATATGTCTATAATAGTTGCCCCCTAAAGCATGAAGTCGTAAATCTTTTGATATCGGGTGAAATGCTTTATCATGAGGATCCGAGGTATTCAAACTGGAAGGTGACCTATATAAGAAACAATACAATACATCATCATCATATCATTTTCATGTTCTAGCTGAGGTGGGCATTCCCATGCTCAGCTTTATAAATTCATTTTCATGTATATAGGACAGATAATCGTCTGCAGTTGCAGATTGGTGATTCTTTATATGTAGAGTCATCATCCCTTAGTTTGGATGATCATCTGTGCAGCTCTGTGTACATTTGATGTCTTTATATTCCTAAATATATCGCAGCCCAGATGGATGAACTAGATCTGAGGTCTTCAAACTCATTCAATCTTCACCCGATGTACAAGTCGATCCATGTGAAAAGATGTCCTGAAGTCGAACATGGATAGACATCACCTGATTATTACAGAGGAAAATGTCATAGGAGAAGTAGGAGCCCTTGGTTTATCGACATATAGGATTGGGGTTGCAGTGCCCAAATATGTCTATAACAGTTGCCCCTTGCAGTTGCAGACTGGTGATTCTTTATATGTAGAGTCATCATCCCTTAGTTTGGATGATTATCTGTGCAGCTTCTGTGTACATTTGATGTCTTTATATTCCTGAATATATCACAGCCTGGATGGATGAAACTAGATCCAGGGTCTTCAAACTCATTTAATCTTCGCCCGATGTACAAGTTGATCCATGTGAAAAGATGTCCTGAGGTCGAACATGGATAGACATCGCCTATTTACTAGCCAATAATGTAAGCTGTTAACAGACGAGGAATCACCGATAAGGATGATGGCCCTCAAGGTACTACAGTGCAAGTCATGTGTTGTGATTATATGATCTGATGTTGAACACCACGCAAAACCTTTTGGTCGAAGGACATTGATGTCAACCTGTCACTGGAAGTGAGAAACTTGCCATTGAGGCATGCAAGCTTCAAAGTACTGAAAGGGGTGTTTCTAAGTCAACTTCTTGGATAATAAGCTGATGTTGACAAGAATTGACCCGTCATAGGAGGGCCTTAATGTATCCCACATCTATGACACAAAATGAAGCAAATGATTTTCTGGAGGTGCAAATGATATGATGATACAAGGTTCAGGAATGGAGGTCATGAAAAATGGAGGGTGAAGGTATTGCAGTGGATGAGGTGTTAACTGGATGGTGAATTATCTGAATGACTTCTCTTGAACATATTGGCGACACTGAGATGGATTGGTAGCATTAACCGCAAAATATGGATGGTATGGAGGACCAATGGTGATATGACCGGTGAACGGAATAACCCAACTTGAATCAATCATGGTGATGGAGTGAAAGTGTCATCTTCAAGAGCGACCTGCTACCAATAAAATTCTTCAAGTTTTCTCCCCTTTTTCCCTAGTCATTGCTGACCAGTACCTCTTTATTTTTGTCAAGCTTGAGGAGGATAACATATGCTTATTCTATAATTTTCCCTTCAGGCAAACCTGTCGCTATGTTTTAGCGAGCCTAGCAATAGTGAAACTCATTCTTGTCTGGGTGGACAAGTTTGTCTCTATCGTTTTAATGAGTTTAATGACAAGGATAACTCGGTCCTTTTCATGTTTAGAGAGTTTGAAAATGGACGAAAAAGAAACTCCAGCAGTTCTTTTTCGTAGCATAATCCCTTAAGTCTGAAAAAGGATAAAATAATACAAAAAGGATGAGTTTTCGATAACTTTAGCGAGCCGAAAAGACAAGTGCTCGAACTTTTTGTGGGATAATCCCTCGGGTCCGAAAAATATTAAAATATATAGGAGGTATGGCATTTCAATTACTTCAATGAGCTGGAAAAGCCAATAGCTCGACGATATTTTCATATTTAACGAGTCTGAAAAGAGTTTAAAGGAAGCTCCTTTTTTAGGAATGAGTGGCATTTAGCGCAACAAATGGTTCCAGGTAAGTTTGGAACTTCTCAAAACATGGTGATGTGAAGAGGTTGGTTAACAGGGCCACTCGTCGCAGCTATTCCTCAAAAGGGTAAACAATCAAGTGGAAGCGTTTAATCGGCCAAAAGGATGGAGGTGATGGAAGAACACAACCAAGGCTCAAAAGGCTGATAGCATAGCAATCACAGAGATCGTTTATTGAAGGCGGGTTTATTTTTTAATGAGCTTGAACCTTGCTCAGTGGCGGGTTTAGTTTTTAATGAGCTTGAACCTTGCGGAAACATTGCTCATCTTTCTTTTTATGTAAGCTAGCAACGACCAAACTAAAAAGCTAGAAAAACTAGAAAGCTAAGGAACCACTAAGGTTAGGTAGGATGGTTTTGTCTTCCATCTAGACACAACACTTCCTTTGATTCATCCGTGCACTGCCAACAAAGGTGAATGGTGGATCAGACCAATCACCTATCCTAAGAAGTTGAAACTAAAAAGATAAAAAATATAGAAAGCTAAAAAATGAAATTGGTTGTTTTTCGCTTGCATAAAAAGGTTTGCATGCCCCCAGGCATCGAGAAAATGAGAGTCTCCAGGTAACCATATGGAAGTTATGCGGTTAAGAAGGATTGTTTTTATCGGCATTCAGACAAAAAACACTTCCTTTGCTTCTTCCGTAGTGCAGACAAAGGTGAATGGTGTGTTGAACCAATCACTTAACTTACAGGGAAATTCATATGGTAGGATGGTTTCGTCAGCGGTTAGACAAAACACTTCCTGGCTTCGTCTAGAGAGTGGAAAAAAGTGAATGGTTTGGGATGGCACTTCCAATCACATAACCTACAGGGAAACCTATCTTTTTAGCTAGGTTCATCTACCGAAGTAGACCAGGGTGCATGCCCCCTAAGCTTTGTTATATTCACCGAACTACTCGCCGCAATCAGGTGGATGGAATGAAGGTTGAAGAGACATTCTTGATACAAAGAGACCATTTAGGGATGATGTTTGACTTGGATTTGTGTTTGAACCAAGAAATGAAAGCTGGTCGATAAGTTGGACAATTTTTCCTTCATGCAGGAAACACATCACTTGAAAGAGTGTGGAAACAATAGCTTCCATGCTATAAACATAGTCATGTCCAAGGAGTAGATTGTAATCTAACAGTCCCTGGACTACCATCACATTCAAGTGAATGGTTTTCCTTTTCAAAGTTATCAGTAACTTCAAAATGATCCCTAATGGTCAACTGGTTCCTTTGTTAAAGCCTGACAAATTTTGTGTCACATGCATAAGCGATGGTGAACCAAGAACTTTCCAAGCAATTGAGGAAAGGATACTCACTAAAGCCCCTTCATCTATGATAGTGCCAGACACGATAATTTTGTAAACTTGTACTATGATTCAGAATGGTACATTAGATGGAAGGTGGGGTCTTGCTAATTGATTCTAATCGAAGGAAATGACTAGACTGCTTGGAAGGGGTACCAGATAAACAGTTGAATGAACCCCTTGAATTGGGGAATTTTCCTCCCGTTGTAAAGGAACGGGCGGATTGTCCCCAAGTTCATCAGATTTTGTATTAACAAAAATAATTTGAATGGTATCATTCTCATTGTCCTTGGAAATAGTATCATCTGAAGGTGGACCTTCTGAAGGCAAGACTAGGTCGACTACCATCTCGACCTACTGACTTTGGTCTGGTATGGACTCAGAAGATTCACTCTCAATGATAGGTGTTTCGATTGATGATTGAGTTATGTCAGTCGGATTTTCAACTAGCGAAAAACTTGGAGAGAGTTTCTTGTATCTAGGTGGAAGTTGCTGTGGCGAAGCAGGACGGTTACGTAAGACTCTTTTGGCCTCATCCAAGAAAGGACAACGGGGAAGGTGATGGTCTCCTTCGCATAATTGACATGGAACTTTGACCTTTCCTTTCTGTCTAGGAACTTCATTTTCACTAATTGATGGTGTGTTGTCAACATGATCGCTAGAGGTTGATGACACCAGATGGTGTGAACGGGGAGACCATTCTCTCAAGATCCACAGAATGCAAGGACAATCTCAATGAAAATGGTTTCCTTTGCAAATTAGACAAGGATATTTAGGAGACTTAATGTGTGGATTTTCACCAGATGATTCATGGTTGCCCCCTTGTTTAACTAACTTCTTCTTCTTCTCCTCTCCTTTCTTCTTCTTCTCAGCCACTTGGATACTAGTATCACTATTTTCACTAAGCGAAGAGGAAGAAGGGGAGGGAGAAACAAACAGAGTAGAAGATGAAGGGTCACTTTCGGTATCAACTAGTTACTGATTCGATTGCTGAGGAATTATGGTATTTCGAATGACAGAGGTTGAGAATAGCCATACCAGCAGACCAATTATGATTCCTGGAAGGGACAATGTGGCCATATACGGAGCACCAATATTTCCCCAAGAAGAAAATGGACTAGGATTCCCCTCAAGAGGGATTCCTTGATTGGTGGACTCCATTATCTCAACCTAAGATCAACGAAGGAACATGGTTCTTATTCCAAATTAAATTAATTTTAATGACGCTTTGACACAACTTTTCTTTTCCAATTTTTAAGAGTCTAGGAAAAGCTAAAGATGACTCTAGTCCCCTTCGATTTTTAATGATCCTGAAGTGACAAGTGCTGAGATAGACCTTTTCTTTTAAGGTAAAAGGAACGAAAGTGGCTACTTTGGAAATCTAGACAGAGGGATTACCAAACCAATCGCAAAATTGCAATATACACCTTGGTGGTAAATTAAAGAGAAATTACCAAGGACTTATGTATGGCAGTCAATCTTCCTGAATGTTGTGTTCGGTGCATTGCGATCGATAGGGCAGTAGACACGGCTTCCTATGGATAAAGGATATAAACCTATTGTGGTCTCCCAATATATACTCGACGGTATGGGGAGCACAAGTCCATGCTATCACTTGTCGTATCAAAGAGGAGGAATCACCCAATCTTCGATGAAAATGATAGTTACTAGATCTTATGATGTCGGAACACGTCTGTAGCCTAGACCTCTAGATGTGTTGCGTTAGGTTCCAAAGTGTTGTTAAGTTCATTGAAATTTATTTTAGAGTTGATCTTGCTTAGAATTTTTCCTTTCAAGGTTCACCTCGTGATGTAGATGTAAAATTCCTAAATATGCAATCTAAAATGATAAACAGTCGTTGTTTACCTTTTAGCAATGAAAATCCTAGCTATTAAGGAAAGAAGATTATGATTCTTTCAAACAGAAAGCAAAGAGCACACACTAAATTCATTTTTCCTAAATCATTTTTCGCACATAGTCCAAATGCAAATGTAAATGCATGTATTTGTTTTTCGTTCCCTTTAATGTGAAGAATGCCAAAAAGGAAAACTGAGTATAGATCTGAAATATTTTCTTCAAAGTGACATTTCGACAATTTCTTCTCAAAATGAAATTAAGACTAAAATGACACTTTTCGATTTCAAATAGAAAAATCTTTCAACACTTCAAATATCAACAATTCAAATCAAATACATGACAAAAAGTTCAATCGACTATCTAGAGAAGGAAGACTTTATGACACTTCCCTTTTTTGACACAAAACGACAGTTCGATTTAAGCAACTTTTCAACTAAGGATCGTAAATGATGGACAAATACATAAAAACATTTACTAATCCTAATCAATGGAGGCTAAACTATGTAAAGCAAGGAGGCTTCAGCAATGAGATACTAATCATAAGCAGCAAAACAACTAAATAGAGCTGAAAACAAGGACAAAAAACCCAAATTTCAAAGAGAGAAATAGGATTACTTAGTCATCACACTTGTGCTTCACATAAATAGGGATGCATCTCACCTACTACACACAGGAGGTGCGATGCATACTGGCTTCCAATTACACACTGTGTGATGGGCCAGGGAGCACATCTGAGGTGGGTTTTGGCTCAAATTTGCGGCTAATTTTAGTGAGTTAAGCTAAGCTATGATGGACAATAACAAGCAAAGTACAAAGGAATGATTTCAAGAGGTTACTAAGCTACCACAAGGGCGTTTAGAATGCTTGTAAGTAAGATGTTTAGTTCATAAACTAAACCAGAGATCGACTAAAGCAGCATTCATCTACTATGTACTTGTAGAGCAAGTGCAGTTCGAAGGCTAGCTGGCTAACTTCAGGCTCCATCTATAGTTTATAAACCAAAAAACAATAACAAATAAACAAACTATTCACTCCCTAGTGGAGTCACCATTTTGTTTCCAGGAAAACTAGTGCCTTTTTGATCTGCTAGTCCCACTAAGATTGGCAGCTATCTCAGAAACAAACAATCAAAGCAATTTGCAATTTCCTTTACGTATGATAGATAAGAGAGAAGCAAAGGGACCAACCTGGATCTTTCGCTTGACTCCTTGCTTGATTTCTCTCCCCCTTGATAGAGCTTGCAACTCCTCTCCTACTTGTCTCGCTTAGAGAGTACCTGTAGAGACAAAGTAACAAAACATCATCAAAGCATCTCGATCTATTATATCATAAACAATGCAGAATTAGAAATACATTGAACATACAATGGCATTCAAAAATAACAAGATTCACAAATACATGATTGTATGGAGGAAAAATCAAATAACTTTATTAAGAATAGAAGGGAGAATTACAACCCAGCTGTCTGATCGAGCACCATCCTCCCAATGTCAAAAGCCCTCTTCACCTCATGAAAAGCAAGATCACCCAACAATACGATGCTTCTTCTCAAAGACAAACTATCAACACTTCCTTACAAATTACAAAATTCCAGTCCCTAGATTTCTCAGATGAGGGATCCATTTATAGATGTCTGCAAGGGTGTGAGCCATCTCTGGGTTTTTTATTAGTGTCATTCCACTCATAGTTCTTGGTTCTAGTTGGAGATTTCTTGGATCTCTTACTCATCCCTGGGCGAATTCAGAGAGGCAAGTGTCATAGGAGAAGTTTCTAGAAGACTCCATGAGCATCCACTTAGCAAACTGTCTCATCCATTTGTCCATTCTCACTCATCGCACCCCACAGAAAGCCTCTTCAGTATGCATCGCACCTGGCTAGTGTGGGAGCTAGTATGCATCACACCTTGACAGTGGAGTAGTCAATATGGTCCATTTTTGGCCAGTTCTGAGTGGTTTTTCAGTGGAACCTCTGGGGAATGATGTAATCAGTTGACTATGATCCTTTAGGGTATGAAACAACACTTTTAAGGGTTAAAGAGTCCTTGGTTTATCGACATATAGGATTGGGGTTGCAGTGCCCAAATATGTCTATAACAACATGGGAAGGGGACTGATGTATAAGCTTGAAATTAGATGGAGTAGCTTCTCTTTCAATTTGGCCATAGACTATTGGGGCGTCCCATTTTGCTGCATGGACTGCCATGAGACTGACCACCTTATCTCATCCTGCTCAGGGACGAAAAAGAGGGGAGATGACATGAAGGGTACTGGGTTTATTTAAGCATGGAAATCAGGATGAAGGGGAGAGACTAAATCTACTCAAGGACTGGAATCAGGCTTTGTCCAAGACAGGCATGTTGACCTAGAATCCAATTACATCATTGGCCTAGGTAATCCTGATCTTCATTATGTTTTTGTTGTTAAGTTGCATGTTGGTTTTGCACATCATGTAGAATACCCATCAACTACAAACCTATTTGACTTTGTCCCTGTCGTGGGGTATGGGAAGGACCAATTGTTGTATCCATTAACTCATGCTGAAATGATGGGTTCTATGGAGAATTTGGGCACTAGAGATCTCCTTGTGGACATCCCTATACCTCTGAATAAAGCTATTACCTGCTCACATGTTCTTTCTCCTCGTGTTCGAGTGGGTGACTAAGCATCCCTTTCGTTTCCTCGGGATGGGAAATCCCCTTCATGTTCTCTGTCGCTCACCCATGAGTTGGAATCACTCATCATTTCTTATGAATCCCTGTTTCCCCTAACCATCAAGCATACTTTATTCCAGGACCCTGAGACTATAGATGGAGGGCACTGCCGCCAAAATGTCACCCATAGGAAGAAATAGGCTCCCTGTTTCAAGAAAGTTACAAAGTACAATAAAATTTCGTTATACCCTTCTTCGGATATGGAATCTGGAGGGGCTCACTTTTGCATCGATTCCTCTTATACTATTAGGAGGATCATTATTTCTGGTGTCCATGGTACTCGGGTCATTAGAGAGGAGATGCCCGACCAAGGGGTTCCTCCATGACTATTATCTCCTTGAATTTCAGGGGGGTGGGAGAGCCCCATAAAATCTACTCTCTCAAGGGACTGGTTCGGTCATATAATCCATCCTTGATACTCCTGCAAGAACAATTATCGAGCATGAAGAAATAATGAAATCCATGCTCGATGTTTGTCTTCATTGGTTTGTATCTACATCTGATGCCAATGGGCATTCAAGGGGATTGGGGGTGATGTGGAATCCCAATATTTTTTATATGGTGGTATACAATTCATGTGCAGGAATCATCATGTCCGGATATAAGTTGGGATCAAACAAGAGATTAAGGATTATCAACACATATGCTCCTTATTCTGGTCGTAAACATTATTGGGACCAAGTGATGAACTCGGGGATTTTTGGGATGAGTTCGATCATTATATCTGGAGATCTTAACTTCTTATCGGGTTCGACATAGATTTGGGGGAATAGGGAACGAGAGGATGTATTAACATCATATTTTGAAGATCTGTTGCGGGTTCAAGCTCTGGTTAATGTAGTGCCGGATCCATTAGGCCCCACATGGAGAAATCGACGTACTAGAGGAGAGGGTATAAAAAAGAATTGACAGATTCCTAGTGTGTCAATCACTAATTCACCACCTTTCAAATCTAGAATAATTGATTCTAACTGCCAGCATTTCAGATGATAAGCCAATTATGCTAACATGGAGACGGGATCTAGTTAAAAGATCTTATTATCCATTCAAATTTAATCAAAGGTGGTTGTAGATAAAATAATTTGAAATTATTGTTAATTCAGTGTGGAAGAGGCCATTGACTAAGGGCCCTATGGACAAGTTGTCTGCAATTTCGACCAAGCTCTCATGGCTAAAAAAGGAATCTCATGTATGGATTTCGAGGAAAAAACGAGAAGAGGATAAGACTCTTATGGGAATAGATGAATACTTCAGAATGTTGAATGACCCTACTGACCCCATATTCTTCTCTGATTCATACCAGGACAATATTATTGAGCTGGAGGGTATTAAGAATTTGATGTTGCTAAAACAGGAGGAGGACATTTGTATGAAAATTAGGGTGATCTGGGTTCAGGCGAGGGATAAGAATTTGAAATTATTTCATCAACAGTTCAACAGTAGAACATACGAGATGCAGTAGGCAATTTACTTACCACTCAATCGTCTTTGGAACATGAGACAATTAATCATTTCAAGAATCAGTATATGGACCAAGATCATAACTTTCTAGTGCAAACAGAATTTATCTCTCAAATTCTGGTGATGTTCTCGGGGGAGGATAATGATTTATTAAGTAGGCTCATCACTAAGGAAGAAATGATTGAGACTATGAAAGAAAGTGCTCGAGAGAAGAGCCCCAGACCAGATGGATGGCGAGTAGAAGTGTTTATTCATTTTTTAGAACTGATGATTCCAAATCTACTGGCAGCAGTTGAGGAGTCTCGATTGAATGGGTACATTCTTGGGGCTGTCAATGCCACATTTATAGTTGTCATCCCTAAGAGAAAAATCCCCCAAACATTTGCGGACTTCAGACTAATATCACTCTGCAACACTATGTATAAATTGATATCGAAATTGATAACTAGAAGGATGAAGTTGATTATGTCCAAACATATCACTGAGGAATAGTTTGGGTTCATCGAAGGGACACAGATACAAGATGTGATTGGTATTGCATAGGAGATTATGCATTCCATTAAATCCAGGAACCTAAATTCATGCCTTCTCAAGGTGGATTGAACCAAGGTGTATGACTGTATTAACTTGGAATTCCTCAAAATGATAATGATCAAAGTGGGTTTGTCCTTTCTTAACATTGGAGGGATTATGGCATGCATAAAGACCATGAATTTTGTTGTTATCATAAATGGAATTCCTTCCAAATTCTTCTCGGCACATAGGGGCTTGAGGTAGGGATGCATCCTTTCTCCTATGTTTTTCCTCATGGTCATTGAAAGCCTCAGTAGGAAAGTGCAGAATGCAAAAGTACAGGGAACAATTTATGGAGTTAGAGTTTCTAAAAGGATTATTATTACTCATTTCATGTTTGTTGACGATCTACTTTTCGGTGGTCCTGCTACCATTTTTTAATGGACTGTTATGTTGGAAAGGCGAATGAGACAAAGTATAAATTCACACACAAATCCACAAGTTGATGCTCTTCTATTGATCACACAAAACATGATGCTTACAATGAACTCAGTGAAGGGTATTTATTCTTTTCCAACTAGCGACTTGCCTAAAATATCATGAAATGTAACCACATGCAACCACACACTAAAAGTAGTCTATCACTTAACTCGACTTGACTCAACACTCAATCACTCAGTTAACTAACTCTCTATGTTTATCCAACTCCTCATGCATAAGTGATTATCTTATTTTAACACCCCCCCTTAATTACAACAGCTAAACTAAAACATGACTCATGACAACTCAAACATACATGTTGGTCTATGTCTCAGCTAGGCTTAAAACACCCAAGTTTCTTCTATGAAACTCAAACACATCTTGTGCTAGTGGCTTAGTAAATATATCAGCCAATTGATCACTAGATTTACAAGGCTTTAAGTGAACTTATCCATTGCTCACAAGTTCTCTAATAAAGTGATATCTAGTATCAATATGCTTGCTCTTCTGATGAAACACACTATTCTTGGATAGTGCGATCGCTAAGGTGTTGTCATAATATATTGTTGTTGATCCTTGTTGTTTTTGCTTGAATCCATCAAATATTCTTCTTAACCACATTTCTTGACATGCTACTGATGTTGCTGCTACATATTCTGCTTCTTCTAATGAAAGTGTCACAATGGATTGCTTCTTAGATGCCCATGAAATCACACCTGAACCAAGGTGGAACACATAACCATAAGTTCTCTTCCTATCATCCAAACTTCCTGCAAAATCACTATCTGTGTATCCAATCAAATCCTTGTTTTTTGTGCTTGCATACATTATGCCACAATCTCTAGTTCCTGCTATGTATCTCAAATTCTTTTTCCTACACTCCAATGTGTGTCTTTTGGAGTCTTTATAAATATGGAAATCAAGCTCGCTCCTTGCATGATATCTGGTCTTGTAGCTGTTAGATACATGAGGCTGCCAACCAATCTTTTGAATAGAGTTAGATTGACATATGATCCTTCATCATCCTTGCTTAACTTTGTACCTATTGCAACTGGTGTAGGGACATGTTTTCAATTTTCCATCGTGAATCTTTTCAACAAATCTTTGGCATATTCATTTTGACAAATAAAAATTTCTTTCTCAGATTTCTCAACTTCTATGCCAAGAAAATATTTCATGAGACCAAGATCTGTCATCTCAAATTCTTTCATCATGGCTGCTTTAAATTCATCTATCTCAGAATCACCTATAATAATCATGTCATCAACATATAAGAAAACAATTTGAATTTGTCCATCCTCATTTACCTTTTTGTACAAGGTAGGCTCAATGTTGCTTCTAGAAAATCCATTCTTGATCATGTAGCTATCAGTTCTTCTATACCAAGCTCTAGGCACTTTCTTCAGTCCATAGAGCACTTTCTTCAACCTATAAACTTTCTCTTTGTTACTTTCAACTTCATATCTTGGAGGTTGCTGCACATAAATTTCTTCTTCTAGAATTCCATTCAAGAAGGCTGATCTCACATCCATCTGATATACTTTCCACTTGTTCTAAGCTGTTGTGGCTAGAACTGCTCTTACAGTCCAATCTAGTTACCGGAGAAAATGTTTCTCAAAAGTATATTCCCGGTTGCTGCGAGAATCCTTTTTCTACAAGTCGTGCTTTAAATCTGTCAATTTCACCTTTCTCATTCGACTTTGTCTTGTACACTCACTTTACACCAATGATATTTTTGTCCTTTGGCAAATCAACCAAATCCCATGTATCATTATTTTCAATAGCTTCAATTTCTTCATCCATGGTTTGCACCCAATTTTCATCTCTGATTGCTTTTTCAAATGAAGAAGGTTGGAATAACAACAATGCAAAATTTGAACTAACATCCAAATCATCATAAATATATTTCAAACTTCTCATCTTTCTCTTACCATTTATTGATTCATCACCTAATTGATTGTTAGGAGAATCTTGATCTGTTGATTTTCTTAAAGATCCATGATGCTCTAAAAACCGTGGAGTCCTTGTTGGTGTGTCTTTGTTTGGTGTCTTCACCTATGATTCTTGCTGCTCCTTTTCTGCTACATCATCTTCTTCCATCAGTGGCACTTGTGCGTCAACTGTTTTTCCTACAGTTCCATTCCATGACTCTTGTTCTTTCAACACAACATCTCTGCTAATTATGGTCTTGTTTGTGACAAGTTTATAAGATTTGTAAGCTTTTGATTGCTCACTATAGCCAGTAAATATGCATTTTTCACTTTTATCATCCAATTTTCCTCTTCACTATTTAGGCACATGTGCATAAGCTACACATCCAAATACTCTGAGATGAGATACACTGCAATACATACCTAACCATGCTTGTTCTGGTACTCTATTCATCACACTCTTTGTACGATATCTGTTGATCACATAGATAGCACATGCAACTACTTCTGCTCAATACTCAGTAGACAAGTTTCTTCCTTTCAACATGCTTCTTACCATGTTCATAATTGTCTTGTTATTTCTCTTTGCTACACCATTTTTCTGCGGTATGTACTTGGTTGCAAACAATCTTCTGATTCCATGTTGTTTGCAGTAATCATGGAATGCCTTTGAGTCATATTCTCCACCACGATCTAACCTCAATACCTTGATTTTTCGATCACTTTGGTTCTCTGCTAAGGCTTTGAATTCTTTGAACTTTGCAAAAGTCTTAGACTTCTGCTTCAAGAAGTAAACTCAAGTCTTTCTACCATAATCATCAATGAAGTGAGGAAGTACCAACTTCCACCAATACACTGTGTCCTCATAGGTCCACACAAGTCTGTATGCACTAGCTCAAGAGGTTGCTTTACTCTGTATGCAACACCCTTTGGAAAAATTTCATGGTGTTTCCTTCCCAAGATGCAACACTCACAAGTACTAGCAGGTTCTTTGATGGGAGGTAATCCTCTAACCATTTGTTTCTACTACAACAATCTTAAACCTGAAAAGTGCAAGTGTCCAAACCGAAAGTGCCATAACCAATAATCATTACAACATGAAACTGTAAAAGAACTAACCTGATCATTGTAATTCATAATTAGAGGAAAGACTCTGCTCCTCATCATTTGCACCTTTGTTATCAACTGCTTGCTTAGGCGCTTGTCATATATAACACATTCTTGACCTTGAAAGATAACTCGATATCCTTTCTGTGTCAATTGACCAACACTTATCAAATTATGTTTGAGACTAGGAACATAATATAGCTCTGAAATTGTCTTCGGTTCCCCCTGCTTGGTCAGAATGTTGAGCACTCCTTTTCCATCTACTTCCATAGTCTTTCCAGTGCCAAACTTTACCTCTATTTTCACAGATTGATCAAAATTTGCAACCAAATCCTTGTTGCCTATCATGTGGTTACTACAACCACTATCTAATAGCCACACACTAGCAAAAGGTTCACGCATGGTATGGCAAGCTAGGAACATGGAGTTAGTACTCTTTTTAGTGACATTCGCTCTCTAGTTCCCTTGATCAACTATCTTCTTCCTGCAATCACAAGCATAGTGACCAAATTTATTGCAATAATAACTTCTCACCTTTGATTTTTCAACTCTTTGATTATTGTTGAAGCTTTTGTAGTTGCTTCCACTTTCATGTTCATTCTCTTCTCGACCATCTCTTTGACCACCATATCTTTTGCTCCATCCTCTGCATCTTGATCTACTTCTGCCTCGACCTTTGTCTCTTGAAATAGAAACCTGACTTTTGAAGGCGGTCTCTAAAGTGGAATTCTTACTTCTATCTATCCTTGCCTCATGTGATAGAAGTGATCCCATTAGCTCATCAACTGTCAATGATGCCAAATATTTGGCTTCTTCTATGGCTGCTACCATAACATTAAATTTGGTAGACAAAGATCTAAGGATCTTCTCAACCAGTGCTTGGTCTTTAATGTCTTCACCATAAATCTTTAACTGATTTATGACAGTTATGACCCAGTTCATGAAAGAATTGATGTCCTTTGTCTCCTCCATCTGCAGACTTTCAAAATCTCTCCTAGTATTCTACAACTTAACAATATTGACTTTGGTCATACCTGTATAGTTTTTCACCAAAGTATCCCATGCTACCTTTGCTGAAGAAGTGATCATAATTTTCTAGAACATTGCTTGGTCCACTCCCTGTTGGATAAGATGCAACGCTTGTGCATTCTTTTTTTTGTCTTTCTTCCATTGTTCCCTCTTTGCATTACTAAGAACTCGTTCTGCTGCTTCATCCTTAAGTTCTGAAAACCCAAGCTGGACATAATCCCAGACATCATGTACCTGCAATGTGGTTTCAATCTTAATGACCCACACATCATAATCCTTGCATGTAATCGGTGGAAACTGGGGTTGGAAATTTGAGAAAGCCATCTTTCTTGAAAAATGCTTTTTGAAAAAACCCTAAATTTCTCCTTTTTATTAACTTTTTCAAAAAATACCCCTTTCAATAAAACCCTAAGATTTTATTTTATAAAAAAGAAAAAAGAAAAAAAGAATTAGAATTATATATAAAAAAAAACCACCTAACAAACACAACTTTTATTTCACCCACTTAACTTGTCAAACTTTAACTCAATAAGTCACTTTACAAAACCGTTAATCATAAGCCATTTTAAAGATTGCCCACATGAGCTACGAAAAGTAAATACTCCACGCGACTAGAAAAACACTTTTGACTTAGCAATTTAAAAAAATTACATGATCCGCTTTATGGTGATCTACTCAGTGATTTTTTTTTTCGTGGGCTCTTAACAATAGCATAGCTTCCACTGAGCCTATACAGTAAATATGGTGGCTCTGTAGACCGGTGGCCAGTCACGGCTCCCTCAACCAAAAATAAACTATGACTCTGCAGACTGCAGTTGCACCCTGTTTTTTTTTTTTACTTGTTAAACTTCGCTCTGATACCAATTTGTTGTAAAGGCAAAGGAGACAAAGCATAAATTCACACACAAATCCACGAGCTGCTGTTATTCTATTGATTGCACAAAACATGATGCTTACAATGAACCCGTTGAAGGGGATTTATCCTTTTCCAACTAGAGACTTGCCTAAATATCTTGACATGCAACCACACACTAAAAGTCGTCTATCACTTAACTTGACTTGACTCAATACTCAAACACTCAATCAATCAATCAATCAGTTAACTGATCTCTATGTTTAGCCAACTCCTCATGCATGAATAATTATCTTATTTTAACATGTTATACATTGCATGATTACATCCTTTGGGAGGGCATCGGGATTATGTATGAATGGACAAAAATCTATTCTCATCCATAATGGTATTGCAGATACAGTGATTAAAGATATAAGATCACTCATTCATCCTGAAGCCCAATTACTATTGCAACAAGGACTAGGATTGGTTAGTTGACAGGTTCCAAAAGAAGCTTGATGGCTAGAATCATCGATGGCTGACTATGGGAGGAAGAATGATTATGTTAAAAGTAGTTCTTCAAAATTTAGCAGTATATTGGATGCATCTTTTTCTATTGCCAAAAAAGATAATTACAAGGATACAATCCATCATGGGGCATTTCATTTGGGCTGGAACATTACCTCAAGCGAAGTATCATCTAGTTAAATGGTCTCTCATTACAAGACCCATTAAGGAAAGGGGATGGGGTATCGTTGATCCAACAACCTTCAATAGTGCAATTATCATAAAGAACATGTGGAGGGCAACTACAGGCACTGGTATATCGTCAAAGGTCATTATAGATAAGTACATGCATGGGCAACCTTTCACTGGATGGATTTCTATAGGGGCAAAGAGGAAGACTTCTTCATCAGACATTTGGAAGAGTATGATGAAAAACATATAGTGGATGATGGGAAATGTTTGGTGGGAGGTAGGGGATGCGTCAAAAATCAAGATTGGATTGGATGCTATTAAAGGTATGGTGGGAAACCACACATTATCTTATCAAATCCTTCATTTCCTGCATAATAAAGAGATAATCTTTCTTAAACAAATTTTCTTATATGATGATTTATGTATTGATCGACAATCATGGAAAGGTGTGAGGGAGATTCAATTACCCAGAGGAGATATGAGTGAATGGGAAGTATATATTACTAATTTGAGGAATGTAGGTATCTCTCTTAATGTTTAGGAGGACCATATGACATGGGGGAGCTGCACAAACAAGGGGCACCCATTGGTAAAAGAAATATACAATAGAATTCCAAGGGTGGAGATGGGGCACCAGGGACCTTCATGGATTCAAAAAATATGGAGTGGGAGTATTCCCAACAAGATCAATTGTTTTGGTTGGTTGGCTATAATGGACAGATTATTGACATGGAATATTTTACTAAGAAAAGGGCACATAGGGTCGGGGATATGTCTCTTTTGCATGAGCAGTAATGAGGATAATGCAGATTTATTTTTGCATTGTACATATGCACAGGTTGTTTGGGGGAGTATTGGACACTTTTAGTATCGATCCAGTTAAGAAATTTCCATCATAAGAAGCTGCTTATGGAATGGTTCAAAACTCATGGAAGATATAGATTTATCCCGTGGTATCTCATTTCGGCCATATGGTGTAGTAGGAATGCACTTATTTTTTAGAATAGGAATCCTGTTGTAAAAGAGGACGTTATCAAAGCAACTGCATACTTCAAGGAGTTCGGATCACCTAAACTTGGTAACTTGCACAGAAATATCATAAGAAAAGACATGGTATAAATTTCCCGTGGGGTTCTTCGATGGTGTGAGTTGTAGGAAGAAATGTGGATGTGGGGCATTCATTGTCATAGAGTCGGGCACCTAGTATCACTTTTGGTGGAAAGGGGGTCAAGGCACGAATAGCAATGCAGAGATAGTGGCATTGTGGGGAGTGTTGATTGCAGCAAAATGACTGGGAGTGTAGAGCATACAGGTCTTTGGGGATGCTAAAGGAATTATTGACTGGGCAAAAGGCCAGAATCAATTCAATCCTCCAATTTTAAATAACTCAATGAAGCGCATCAGGACACTGGTAGGTATGTTCCAACACATCAAAATTGATCACATTTATAGGGAACAGAACTAGACAGCTGATATATTATCGAAAAAAGGCATTGGCAACGCACCATGTAAGTTTTTTTTCTCAGTTTTCGAACAAGGGGTCAAGATAAATGCAGGCAGCATTAACTATTCGAAGTAATTGGAGACACTGATGGGTAATTATGAATACATAGGACATATATTTTTGTAAGAAGTTGTTTTCATTTCATTATTATTTTTTTTTTTTTTTTTTGGACTATGGACTGAGGAAGACTGAGCATGGCTTACAGAACTCTAGAGCTATAGAATTAGAAGATATGAAGTGATATTTGTTTTTGTTGTGTATGTAGACAAAGACTCAAAAATATGATAAAAGTACTATCCGTTTTATCAATATAATACAGAAGCGTTTTTTTTCAAAAATAAAAATAAATATGTTTCATACGATATCGTTCGTATTTCAATGATTCCTTAATTAACATTAAGGCATAGACAATTATAAAATGTAAATACAACATAAATAAATGACTTATAGCTTGAAACGCATAAATGTAGATGCACATCACATGGAACTATAAAAATGTATAACTGTGGTTTGCGATGTGTTAAAAATAAATACATCTTAACAAAATGAAAGTGAGTAGTCGCTGCATATAACATGGAGACAAAAATATATAAAATGTAAACGTGATTGAAATGCAGATCCACTGTAACGAAATGAAATTGTAACAGAATATGCGACATGAAATGTATGAAATGCAGATGCACTGTAACAAAATGAGATCGCAACATGATGCAGATGCACTGCAACAAAATGAGATCGCAACATGATGCAGATGCACTGTCACAAGATTAAATTGTAGAGCCATAAAACATGGAGGCATGGAAATATATAAAATGTGATACATTAAGAAAATTGAAGAATATTTTTTTTGCTTATCTGTTGCCAATATTTTGGAGGGGCTCTTGTATTGGGATAAAAAACTCTAGTTCTTCATATATAATTATGGGCTGGTTAACAGGTTTGGATTATTTACTGGGCTGGTTATCTGGAATCACAAGCTGGGCTGGTTATCTGGAATCACAAGCTGATGCTGAATGGACTGATATTACTCATTTGATGTTCGTTGACGATCTACGTTTCGGCGGTCCTGCTACCATTGTTGAACGGACTGTTATACATTGCATCATTACATCCTTTGGGAGGGCATCGGGATTGTGCATGAATGGACCGAAATTTGTTCTCATTATTGCAGATACAGTGATTAAAGATATAAGATCACTCTTGGGAGTCGAGATGCCGCATTTCGATGAAGGATTTACATATCTGGGGTTCATCGTGAAGCCCAATAACTATTGCAACAAGGACTGGGAAGGAAGAATGATTATGTTAAAAGCAGTTCTTCAAAATTTAGTGGTATAATGGATGCATTTCTTCTATTGCCAAAGAAGATAATTAAAAGGATATAATCCATCATCAGGCATTTCATTTGGGCTGGAACATTACCTCAAGGGAAGTATCATCTAGTTAAATGGTCTCTCATTGCAAGACCCATCGAGGAAGGTGGATGGGGTATTATTGATCCAATAGCCTTCAACAGTACATTAATCATAAAGAACACGTGGAGGGTAGCTATGGTATAAAGGTCATTATAGATAAGTACATGTATGGGCAGGCTTTCATCACTGCATGGGTTTCTGGAGGGGCAAAGAGAAAGACTTCTTCATCATATATTTGAAAGAGTATGATGAAAAACATACAGTGGATGATGGGAAATGTGCAGTGGGGAGTAGGGAATGGGTCAAAAATCAAGATTGGATTGGATGGTATTAAAGGTATGGTGGGAAACCACACCTTATCTTATCAAATCCTTCATTTCCTGCATAATAAAAAGAATCTTTCTTAAATAGATTTTCATATATGATGATTTATGTATTAATCAAGAATCATGGAAAGGTGCTAGGGATATTCAATTACCAAAAGGAGATATCAGTGAATGGGAAGTATATATTACTAATTTTAGGAATGCAAGCATCTCTCTTAATGGCCAGGAGGACCATATGACATGGGGGGGCTGCACGAAAAAGGGGCACCCGTTGGTAAAAGAAATATACAATGGAATTCCAAGGGTGGAGATGGGACACTAGGGACCTTCATGGATTCAGAAATTATGGAGAGGGAATATTCCCAACAAGATCAAATGTTTTGGCTAGTTGGCTATAATGGACAGACATGGAATAATTTACTGAGCAAAGGGCACACAGGGTCCGGAATTTGTCTCCTTTGCATGAGAAGTAATTAGGATAATGCACATTTATTTTTGCATTGTCCATACACACATGCTGTTTTGGAGGGGGTAATGGACACTTTTAGCATTGAGCCAATTAAGAAATTTCCATCATTAAGAAGTTGCTTATGGAAATGGTTCAAAACTCATGGAAGATATAGATTTATCTAGGTGTATCTCATTTGCGCCATATGACGTAGAAGGAATGCACTTATTTTTTCGAATAGGAATCCAGTTGTAAGGGAGTACACTATCAAAACAATTGCATACTTCAAGGAGTTCAGATCACCTAAAGTTGGTAACTTGCACAAAAATATCATAAGAAAAGACATAGAATAAATTTCCTATGGTGTTCTTCGATGGTGTGAGTTGTAGGAAGAAATGTGGATGCTAGGCATTCATTGTCATAGAGTCGGGTACCTGGTATCACTTTTGGTGGGAAGGGGTCCAAGGCACGAATAGCAAGGCAGAGATAGTGGCACTGTGGGGAGTGTTGATCGCAACGAAATCACTGGGAGTGGAGAGCATACAGGGCTTTGGGGATGCTAAAGGAATTTTTGACTAGGCAAAAGGCCAGAATCAATTCAATCCTCCAATTTTAAATAACTGGATGAATCACATCAGGACGTTGGTAGGGAACAGAACTAGACAGCTGATATATTATCCAAAAGAGGCATTGGCAAGGCAGCAGATAAGTTTTTTTTTTTTTTTTTCAGTTTTCGAACAAGGGGTCAAGATAAATATGAGCAACATTAACTATTCGAAGTAATAGGAGATAGTGTTGGGTAATTCTGAATGCATAGGACATAATTTGTAAGAAGGTGTTTTCATTTAGTTTTTTTTTTGGATTATTTATGGAGGAGGACTGAGCATGGCTTACAAAACTCTAGAGCTCTAGAATTAGAATATGTGGTTATTGTAAGAAAGAAATGATATCTCTTTTTGCTGTCTTTTTACTGAAGATGTAGAAAAAAACTCAAAAAATATGATGAATGTACTATCTGTTTTATCAATATAATACAAAAACGTTTTTTTTTTCCTTTAAAAAGGAATATGTTTCAAACGATATTGTTTTTATTTCAAAGATTCTTTAATTAACATTAAGGGATAGACATTTATAAAATGCAAATACATCATAAGTAAATGACTTATAGCTCGAAACGCATAAATGTAGATGCACATCACATGGAACTATAAAAATGTGTAACTGTGGTTTGCGATGTGTTAAATATAAATACATCTTAACAAAATGAAAGTGAATAGTAGCTGTATATAACATGGAGACAAAAATATATAAAATGTAAACGCGATTAAAATGCAGATCCACTGTAACGAAATGAAATTGTAACAGAATATGGGACATGAAATGTATGAAATGCTGATGCACTGTAACAAAATGAGATCGCAACATGATGCAGATGCACTGTAACAAGATTAAACTGTAGAGCCATAAAACATGGAGGCATGGAAATGCAAATAATGAAAATGCATTGGCTGGAAATATATAAAATGTGATGCATTGTAAAAGAAAATTGAAGAATATTTTTTTTTGCTTATCTGTTGCCAATATTTTGGAGGGGCTCTTGTATTGGGACAAAAAAAACTCTAGTTCTTCATATATAATTATGGGCTGGTTAACAGTTTTGGATTATTTACTGGGCTGATTATCTGAAATCACAAGCTGATGCTGAAGATATATATATAGATATATCTGTATGATAAGGAAGCTATACAAAGAAAACCTACTCAAGTTGCCTGTACACAACTGAAAATTTTCAAAAATGTTTCAAATTCCAAAAACGAATATATCCCAGATCTTCAAAGGGATTGAGAGGATCGCCACCGTTGGCAAACATTTCACCAGTGGTAGAATACACCATGGCCCAAGTGCTGGAATGCCTCATTCAATAACCTCAATTTCTCAAAAAGATTTTAAGGCCTTGGAGAGCTTTTGCAAATCACAATCTCCCTTTTTTTCCTGTACTCAAACTTTCTTCCAGCTTCAAAATGCTTTCAGGAATTGATACAATGATGCCACACATGAATACAATCTTGCCACTAGCATAGCTATTGGGTGTGATCTGACTTGACATGGGCTGCAACCTGGGGACTAGGATTGAGTGCCTGAGAGGAGTTGGGTTTAGAAATGGCATTGGCAGCATTGTTGTTGTTGTTGATAAGGGATGTGATGGCTGCTGCAAGGGCTGCTGTGAAATTGGGATCAGAGGTTATGGCAGCTGTAGCTGCACTGACTGTGTCTATGAATGATGGTTGTTGTTGTTGTGGTGTTGGTGGTTGGCCAGCTTGAATATTGAGCTTTGGTGGTGTGGGCATCATGGGTTGTTGGGGGCGTTGCAGCTGGCCTGCTAAGGGTGCAAACATGGAAGGAGCATTGTAAATTGATTGCCCATGGAATAATGCCCCCTGGGGTGTGTTGGTGGGGAATTGGTGTGGCATGCCTACAAAGGGCATGGCATGAGCTGGGAGTCCTGCTAGTGCTCTTGGGTTTGAGGCTGCCATGTGACCTGGAGCGTTGGCCATTTGGTTGGGATTGTGTGTGAGATCCAGTGTGATGGTGGGGAATGGAGCTGAGGCCGAGATGCTGGCAGTTGATGTGTTGCAAGGATGCTGCATGAGGGCACCTGCCATGAAGCTTGCATTTAGTGCGATGTTATCAGCTGATGTGGAAGAACCGGACAGAAGCATTGAGGCAGCTGCTGCTGTAGTGGATGCCATGGCTGTGGCTGCTGGAGGAAGCATGTGGTTATGGCTGCCCTCATATGTTGTTATCAGAATCGATCTGTCTTCAGCCAGGCGTTGCACCTGCTTGCGCACTGGACAGCATGGTGACATGGTGCATCTGTAGTAAGCTCTGGGGCATGGATTGCCCTTGGCCATCTTTTGTCCATATTTCCTCCATTGGCAACCATCACTTATCTAATAGCAACAAGTTAGAAAACAATAATCAGTACTTGATTATTGGTAATTGTGTAGTATCTACTCGAAATGTTGGAT
Organism: Pinus taeda; assembly: GCA_000404065.3. Classification (NCBI taxonomy): domain Eukaryota; kingdom Viridiplantae; phylum Streptophyta; class Pinopsida; order Pinales; family Pinaceae; genus Pinus; species Pinus taeda. The sequence goes on from APFE030942409.1 coordinate 57,565, forward strand.
CGACTGACTAATTTTTTATATCATTTTATTAGAGAAAAATATTATCAAAATCAAAATGTTATAAGTGGGCACATTCAACTGTTATTTCACATATAACACTTTCTAAAACTTTCCAGAAAAGATCAAGACCAACAAGCAACTATTCTCAACTAACAACCAATCAATGGGTGTTGAGACTTATTATCTTATCCATCCAAGAAGGCTTTCAAATTTCAAATCATTGGTTAAGAAATGTAACACACACCATGGGTGACTCGGTTCTAGCTCGGACTGAAACTCGGGCTTTTCTTATAGTTGCATCAGTTTGATCCACAATCTTCTGCATCTTGTTGGGCACCCATCCGGGAGATGATCTGCGGTCCAGGCTGCCCTCCCTTTGAGGGGTTCCTACATTTTCATGATGAGTGGGAGAAGGATTCGGAGAGGGTGTTCGATCAGGGCTGTCATGGCCTGCATCCAAGCAAGTTAAATCTTTTTAGATTTGTATATATACATTATGTCATCACAAAAACTATCTTTGTGGATTTACTTTGTTCAATGTTTTGGGTGAATACTTAACTCATTACAAAAAAACATAAAAACTTTATATACATACATCATATCATCACAAAAACTATATGTTTGTGAATTTAATCTATCATAAAGTTTTGGGTGCATACTCTCCTTATCATCAAATACATAAAAGTTTATGCTTCCTATAATAAGAAACCCCAACCTACCTTTCGAGGTTAATCCATGGCTGTCATGATCCCGAGCACGCTTATTATCAATATGATTGAACGCCATTAACGCTTTTGATTCCTCCTGATCATTTTCTGCATGGGTCAGGGTCCTTCGAGCTTCAGAAGTATGAGAGTCTTCATGAGCAATAGTGCCTGAATTAAGCCTCGACAGGTCTTTAATTTCCAGAAATTGCCTCTGAATTGGAGTTTGAGTTTGATCATCTGCTGCTTCACCATTATTATTTGCTGTTATTCCTCTGAATATGTTCAATTTCTCTTCTTTATGGACCTGCACAAGACAACCAGTCTCGTAAGATGCAGTCAATTTAAACGATCGCGAATCCTCAGTATCCTAATTTATTCCATCCTCAATATTTTCATGATATCAATCACACAACAAACCTTTCTTACAGATTGCTCACCTGCTCTCTAACAGCATGACCATAATTTTGAGGCTGCTGCTTCATGAGGGAAGCTAGCTGCAACTGCAGATTGTTGTAGCTGCTGTTTATCTGGTTCAACATGAACCTCAATCTCTGATTTTCCTCGTTCATACGATTTAACTCCTTTTGAACCACGACCAGCTGCAAGAATTCCAACAAACAATTCAAGCTGGATTGATCAGATCATGGTTGAGCCTTCAGATCTCATACATGTATAGAATTTCCTCTTCAAATATCAGAATTGACTTTAAAAAAACACACAAAAATTCTCACAGTACCTCGCTATTGGGTTCACCATCCATGTCATTAGGATTTGAGGTCTCCTGAGAATTGATCGGAGATGCACAATCTTCCATCTCTACGGTGGACCGATCACTTGCAGCGTTTCGAGCAGCTTGCACATTAACCAACCTCAATCCAGTCTGCACAAAACCCAAATCAACTGGTCATAATTGCTCAGAAAAATCCCAAAATTACACACACCCAGAATCACAATTCTATAAAAATAAAAAATAAAAATAAAGAATCCTATGAAGCTCCACTTAGTTCTTTAAAAGATTACAATAACCTATCAAACTCCAGTTAAAGCAATTTGGCTTGTGACACGTCTCAAACTTGAATAGAGAAATCAAAATCAACTTCAAGAAGTTGGACAGTCTCTCATACACACAAGGAAAAGTAGACTGTTTCACATGACAGCCTAACATCAAAATTCAGGTCAACGGATCTCGGCTTTGTTGGTAAAGGCAGTGTTTCATGTTCTAATTGGAAATACAATTTTCACTTTTCAGGCCCTACAAAGATGGTTTCATGCAGCTGGTTTTTTTAAAGGACAAGGTTTCTTACACTCTACACAGTTATTTCCATAAGCAATTGATCTACAATATGATTTCAAACTATGAAAAGAAAAGGTTAAAAAGTTTCCTACCCTACACAGTTATTTCCAAAAGCAATTGATCCATGATATGATTTCAAACTGTGAAAACAAATGAAAAACATTCCTACACCTATACAGTTATTTCCAAAAACAATTAATGGACAATATGAATTCAAACTATGAAAGCATACACTCTCAAACAGTTTTTTTTCTTAATTATAAATTATCTGCATTCCATGTTGATACTCAGAATTAGGAATTCTAAACGGCATATTTGTTATATATAAAGAATTCACAAACAATCGAACTCTCCTACATCTGATCTGAAATGCATCAGATCTGACATCAGAGAGTATTTTTATTCCAGAATATATTTCAATCAATGAATGTAACACTGCATACTGTATTTTTATTATTGATTGCCCAATTTCTTACCGAAACATTGGTTGCAGGTTTATCATCCTCATCCTCTGGGCCTTGTGACATCATGTCCGCAGTTCCATCCTCGGCTTTGCTCTCACCATCAACAGGCAAGAGCCTGAAACTCAGCCGACCAACTTCATGGTGGAAGAAATCCTTCTCAGCAGTACGATTATCATAACCATTATCCTTCTCAGCTCCCCCATGGCTGCTATTCTCCTGCACAGACCTCCCACCATCATCATCCTCCTCAAGTTTCACAGACAGATCAATCCCCGTGTTGGTCTTGTGTTCGAATCTCCCCGCGCCATTCATCATCATATTACGAAACGCTAGCAACCCACCGGCCTGGTCAGTCCCTGAGAACAATCTCCAATTGTGCTCTCTAAATCTATCAAAGAGAAGCTCTTCACCCATACAAATATCGATAGGGCGGCCCAGAAATCTTACCAGAAGTCCTCTGAAACCGAGGAACTTTTAGATCGAATCGATTGCAGAAAAAAGGAAACGTTGGATCCAGAGTTTTTGAGACCGAGGACTGATTGACCAGCTGTTTGGGGTAAAGAAGCCCCATGGGGACTATAAAATGGAAGGGGTGTAGTGGGAGCGGGGACGAAGGCGCACCCAGGTCTTCTCCACGCCCACGTGGCGCGACATCATTAGGTGGGGAGTTGCCCATGGTATGAATCCAGCCTAACGCGGCAAAGATGCCGTCTTGACTTTTGAATTCCGGAAACGCATGCTATTACAGTACGATGACGTCATCATTGACCGCGTCAGAGTAAATCCAATAGGCCTTGACCCCCCGGGTCTATGCGACATTGGCGGCGCACGTTGTGATGATTTTGACCGGTCGCCCACGTTCACTTACGTGATCCAATTGATTTGTGCATGTATTGTCTATTTTTGTTTAATTCAATTCCTACGTGGCCCCCACCGGGGCAAGCTTAGTCAAGCTTCCGAGATGTACCCCACGGGGTGAAAAGTCCCACCCCCCACGGATTGTCTTATTCAATTCCTCCCCATGACTTCTTCTAGAGACATGTCTTTATGAATTCTTCCCCGGACATTGACGTTATCGGTGCTTTTAACGCAACTTTAACTCACAAAATTTAACCAAGTTTACACATGAATTATTATTATTATTATTTTTTTTGGGAGAGAAATTCGTTCTCCCGTCTCTTCTGGAAGGTGTTATTTGGACCATCTAGAGGTTGGACTCTGACCACCTCACCCGCTCGCCAAAGATGGCCCATGGCATTGAAACTAAGCGCATTTGTTGTTGTGGCAATTTTGAAAGTCAAAGTTCTTATCTGTTCTCAATTTTATTAAATTTCAAGGCAAATGTGTTATTTTGGAATTGGATGAAACCTAAATTTTCGATGACATGAGTCAATCTAGAATTGGATGAAACCTAAATTTTCGATCATGTGGGGGCAAATTTAGAATTGGATGAATTTTTTACTATATGGAAAAAGAAAATTGGATTATGATTAAAGGAAAAATTATTTTTAAAATTTTAAAATAAGTTTTTTCAATTTTTTTTAAATCAAATTTAAAGGATTATTTCTAATTACTCAATTATGGAGCTTGACGTCAAAAGTGTCTAGAGAAATTATCCTGACGTCACAAGTGTCTAGAGAAATTGAACCTGTAACTTATCAATGACAAAAGTATTTTATTGATAACGACTCCACTAATTAAAGAAATTGAACCTGTAACTTATCAATGACAAAAGTATTTTAATGATAACGACTCCACTAATTGAACTAAACTTGAAAGTTAATTTTAAAATACATTAATAAGTAAACAAATTTAATTTATATAGATTTAGTATTTTTTTCTAAAGTCAATAAAGTTTTACTTCAATTTATTTATTATTTCACAATCTTGATAATATGGGTAATCTTAAAAGGGGCCTAAACATTTATGAGTAAAATTCCAAGGTCAAAATCACTATAAATCAAGTAGAACTATATCTTTTTGGCAAAATTTAGATCAACTTTGGGCCATAATAGGAACATAAAAGAGCTTGAGTGTGTTTCCTAATTCACTTTTCTTCTGATTTTTATAGAATTCTTGTTAGATTTTTAGTTGGGAAGAGTGTCATTTTGTTACAAGATTAACTTTAAAAACACTGGCAATGTTATGGCCCATGTGACGGGGATGAAAACACATCCAAATAGCAATATGGACCCAAAAGCAAATGACTTGGGATTAGCTATTTCAAAGACTTCTTCAAAAAGGTTTTTTTTAGGTATGACATTGAAACTATTGGACCCAAAAAGCAAATCTCTTGGGATTGGCTATTTCAAAAACTTCTTAAAAAGGTTTTTTTAGGTATGACATTGAAACTATAAGAGATGCTACTGCAACTAGAATGAGTATTTCAAGATTGGGTAAAAGAGAGCCTTCATTTAAAAAGAAAAAAATAAAAAGGTGAGAAACCGTAAATTGGAACAAAGCAAACCTCCTCATTTTTTACTATGATAAGGAGCACGAGTTCCTTCAACCTAACACCATGAAGTACTAAAGGTTACTAATGACTTTGTTCAACTTATGGAAATTAAGAAAAAAAATTAGTGTCATAGTAAGCTATCAAAGATCCTCTCATGTATTATCCAAATTGTAGTATCTTGGCATAATATAATAAGATCTTTGATTATATTTAAGAGGATTATGTATAAAAATAGATTGAAGTTTAAAAAGAAGAAAAAGATAACACTTTGAAAAAATAAAATTATTAGATTTTAATCTCAATATTTTTCGAGGAAAACTGAAAATTTGAACTAAATCAAAAGACTTTCCAACTATTGAAAGAAAAATTCAGGAAATTAAGATAAGATAATACTTTTCTTTTGGACTTTTATTAAAATAATTAACATATATTTATATTTTACTTATTTTTAAGATAAGACTTTCTTTTATTTTTGTTAAAAATAATTCACATATTTATTTATTATTTATTTTAATTATAAATAACAAAAAAAGTCAGATGAAAACTTTTCATATTTAAAAAGATCTGAATTATTTTATTTTATTTTTATATATTTTAATATTATGATTGATATTTTTTTTTAATCTCTTTGAGTAATTGTAATTTAGATTTGTTTTTCATTTATATTATGGATTTTAACTGGTGTCATTCAACTTAATTTGTAAAGATTTTGCCCTTTATTGATGATACCTTTATTGATGACACCTCATTGAATATAAAGGAAATTCAATAGATATCACCCAAAAATATTGAAATTTTTTAAAACATTGGAATCATGCAATATTAACATTTAAATTTGTGACTTCATTAAAATTAGTTTAGCATAAATATTTTAAGTTTTTATACATTTTTTTTTCTATTAATTTTACCAAAAAAACCAATTTACATATAGATATAATAAAAAAATTCAGTTATTAAATCTGTACATAAGTGTTTTGGAATTTTTTTAAATCTACACATTCATTTAAATACATTTAAAAAATGAAAAATATAATGAATAATTACATAAATATAAAATAAATAAATAATTTATTAAAATACATGTTATCCAATATTTAGTCTCAAAATATTTTGCCTAAATATGATAAAATCATGTTTATTAATAAGATTAAGTTATTAAATTGCATGTTTTAAATGCTTTAAAAGTTTTTGACATTTTTAACCATATTTTAAATGTTTTTTTTTTTTTTCCAAGTTATTGAAATTGCATATTTTAAATATTTGAAGAGTTTCTCAAATCTCTGAATCGATATGCAGTGTGAAATGTTTTAAGTTAGATGATAAGGAGAGCAGGTCTTACTTTAAATTGGTGACATGTAAGGGTACTTGGGTGAATTTGTGCACTTCCTTGAAGGAAAAGGAAAAGTGAAAGTCCATAATATCTGTTGTATAAATTTGACAATTTCACAACTACCAGGGGCTGTGAACATGGTCTTATGCCTTTATGTGTACAGCTGTGCGTGGAAAATATTAAGTCTCTTTCCCAATGAAAGAATAAAGAAGTATAACATGGAAAGTCCTTGAAACTCCCAAGGTCGCTCAACTTTTGAATGTGAAGGTACCTGAGAAGCTGCATATCACACATCAGAAACATGTGTTTAAAATGCACAGTTAAACCTTGTTCTGTGATCCACAGTATTACCCTGCAGGGGGGAGGTGTAAAGTGCACATATTCTTTAGATATTATTTATCCACATCCTTTTTAATCTTTTAAAATATTAAATGATATGATTAGGTTTGAAGAATACAATAGGGTGATCACACTGGGAGGTAAGAGTCTGAGATGTTTTGACATTGTTAAATTCATAAATTGCATCATGGCTTTCCTCATGCATGAACTTGGTTTTTAAAAAGTCTTTTCATCTTATCATTTTTTCTGACATACACACTTCTGCATTTTCTATAATTCTACCATACTGACAGATTGGCTTTTTTAAATGGATTGTGTGGTATTCTTTCTTTATTGCCACCCATTGCGTTTTCCTCGCATTTTCTTCTCTGGTCATAACTAGACAGTTGTGAGATTGTTCGATTAAAAAAGTTTTGATAACCAAATTTCAGCTTTTAATGTAAGAACTATTCTTTCGATGCAATGTACGTTTCATGGCAACTTCCGATATATGTATGTTTCAGCAACTTCAGCTTTTACATCATTAGTGTTATTACTTTATAAATATCATTGGGAAAATGCAAAGAAAAGTGTGCAACATATTAAACTAATAAAATATTTTTTAATGATTTTTTTTTAACTTTCTAACAAGTAGTTAGTCTAATCAGTTATTATGTAAGATTTTTTGATAATGTTATTAACTAACTTTTAACTTAAACACCTAAATAAATTTTTTTTTTGGTATTTATTTATTTATTTTAATTTCTAGTAATTTCTCGTTTTAATAAATAGTTATTCTAACTAACCATTATATATTTATATGAATAAGTAAGGTCTTCAATTTAACTAATTCCCATTAAAATTACAATTTTTAATTATTAAAATATACCATTTTAACTAACTTCTAACTTAAACACCTTCTAAAAATATTTTTTCATTTTATATATACTAAGGTTTGGTCACGATGATAACTAACTTCCTTTAAATTATCAGGATGGCTTTTTGACTCTGGCCCTAGGTCAAAATTAGTCATTGATCAAGATAGGCTCTGCTCTAACTATTTAACATGTGAAGCTGGATCTGTTTCTTCAACTTGTCCTGACAATCCTGACGATGAACCACACTGGTTAGTTCAAAATGCGTCGACAGACGATGAACCACACTGGTTAGTTCAAAATGCGTCGACAGACGATGAACCACACTGGTTAGTTCGAAAAGCGTCGACAAAAATCTTTCTATATGTTTCTATATGTAATTTACGCCGAAATTCTTCTTATAACTATGATATGAATTAATAGTAGTGAAAAATGGTATGAAAATTAACATGTCTTTCAAAAATTATTATTATTATTTTTATAGTTTTTAGTATTTAATAAAATGGTTAGTAGAAAGTGAAACTAGATAGCACCCATTAGTAATTGGGTATGTAAAGTGATTGTGAATATGTGGGTCAAGACAAGTTCACCATGGATGGAAATATCCAATTGCTTTGTAGTACAAATTGATTGGGATAAATTAAATCTATTGGAATGTATGGAATTTTAGATGACAAATAAATCTATCTTCTCACACGGGGCACTAGTTGATTATGTGCCATTCAAAATATTTTTTAACCAAAAACAAGTTGATTTTTGAAGATAAGGAAGCACACTTAGGAAGACTTTGCACATCACATTATAGTCTCATATGGTGAAGGAAGAAAGCAAAGAGTAATTTTCCTAGAAGGTTGATCACGTTCATCCGTTAGAGATTTTTTAATGAAACATGTTAAGGTATTCCAAGAGCTTGTGGAATTAGGGCCATTTTTTATTTAGATAATACAAATTATCTTTTTTTTACTAGAGTATAAGGTAGGTTGAGGAAAAAAAAATATAGCTAGATTCTATGCCTTTTGGATACTATTTAAAGTGGACAAGCACGGAAAGTGATTTGAGACTCAATATTTTTTTTTGCTGGATTGGATAGATGGTAAAACTAACATTCCTAAATTGGAGGTAACCCTTATCTTGCATAGGATTAGTATTTTTTGAAGAAGTGTTTTGCTAGTATATATGGAGAAGCTTATAAATTATCGTTAGAAGCATTTAATACTCATTTTTGAAGAAGATTGTTTTGATCATCAATGAGATTAAGGACCATATTTTTACAAATTTGATATACTTATAATTTTTTTGATGAATGATTTTTTGGTTGTGTTTTATTTTTTATTTATATAAAGTTATAAAGAATTTCTTTTATGATTTTGTTTTAATATGAATATGTTCTATAATGAAAGTTGTAAAGATAGAATATAATTTTGTTTAAGAGTAATATTAGTTTAGATTCATCTTAATTTCAGATTTATCAAGCTAAGGGTCAACTCTCTTTTCATAGTAAAAGAAGTTTCTATTTCAAGATATGTGATCCTTCTAAGTGCTTGATGGATCCAGGGTTAAGATGGATCTAGGCTAGTATTAATATTAGATGTTTTTTACATAGCATGACAACAAAATTAATATTTTCAAATATTACAACTTTAACGTGGAAATATTTATTTCATTAAATATTTTAATATATGGTTTTTCCTTTTTAAAGATTTATTTTACAAATATTTAATTAAAAAAAATATTAAATGATTTTAGATTATTTATATTGAATTGCATTGTAGTTTTCTTATTCTATATGATTATTTTCAATTTTGGTTTGGGCCTATATTAATTATTTTTATTTTTATTATTATTTTATTGGAGACGTGACATACTTACACATCACCTACATACTATCTACATAGCTATAGAAGGTGCATCTCGATGGAACAAGCAATTTATAGAGACAATAATTCTTAATGATCTAAATTGAAAAGATCATCGATGTCTATTTAATTTTCACTCAAAATATAGATGTAATATTTTTAATTTTTTTCCAAAAAAATATAAATTTACATTTGACATAAATTTGGAAAATTATAGTCAAGTCTCACTAACACAATTGGTTGAGAATGGGTCTCCTTAGAAAGGCAACCCAGGATCAAACTTGGTCGGGGGTGGTTGCGCCCTCTGCTGGGGGCAGACATGCTAAAAAGTCCACTCAGCTGAGGGCTAGTGTGTGGGGTTGGTGTGGCCGAGACCAGGTTTGACCCTAGGGCTAGTGTGTGTGGGGTTGGTGTGGCCCAAACCAAGGCTAGTGTGTGTGGGGTTTGTGTGGCCCATACCAAGTGTGACCCGGGGTTAGTGTGGCCAAACCAAAGTTAGTGTGGCCCACTAGATGCGACCCGCTAATGACTTTGACGATTTAGATAACAAATTAGATGCTCTTGAGTAACTGCTCTTCCAACCACAGAGAAACCAACCTAAAAAATCACAAACAATTTAACAAACAAAAATATTAAAATATTAAAAAAAATATTTTTAAATAACCATTTTCCATATCCCACTGAAAAGTTATAAAATTCAATTCCATAATTAAATAACTTATACGAAAGAAAATTTTCTCCCTAAGCCATAATTTTTTTAAAATTAAAATTACACACTGAGTAAACTTCCATTCACGGGTAGCCTGGACTTACCTCATTAATTAAAACATATTCTTGAGACTTTCGATGAACTTAAAAGTAATTGGGCATTTGAAAGAAAGGTCATGAAAATAATTATTATCATGACTATCGTTTGATTTTGGATATCTGATGCATTCATATTCTTTGAATGGTTGACTAAGGTCATTGAATACTTCACGTCAGTATCACCTCCAGATACTGCGTTATTAATCTCATCAAACTGATTTGGCCTCAGTGTGTGCCAACTTTGTTTCACCTACCTTCATCACTCCCAATGTGGATATCAAATTCCTTTCATCAATCCCAATACGAATATCAGATTTCTATACATTAATGCATATAAAGTTTGAACTTCTCACTTTGTATTTTATATTTTGTATTTTGTACTTGTCCTTGTGTAAATAAGTTGAGTAAGGGCATCCTATACATGGAAAGCATTCTTCGAATGAGACATCAATGCTCAATATTACTTGTCACTGTGTAAATAACTTTTCAAGTTGTGACTATAGCTATTTCCACTTCATACATTTGGCCCATAACTTTTAAGGAGTGATTATGGTCATTTCTATTTTTGTGATATGGGTTAAGAGATATCTTATTTAACGTTTTTCATAAATATATTTTATGAGGTTGATAAACCAAAATGAAAAATTATTATTTGAATTCAATATGTTGTAGCTAATGTGATTAATGATAGAATAAATAAAGATGATTTTTATTTTGTACTTAGGGTTTAGGGTTTTGAAACTCTAAATAGACCTAACGAGCCTTGACCTCTCTAGGTTCTTGATAGATTTAGAGTTAGTTGACTATTTTAGGACCCCTATGAACACTTCCACATCTAGTCCTCTCGAGTAAGGCTCCCACACCTAACACTCTTGACACTGTAGAAATTAATGTGTAGATTCAAAATTGCTCATGAAATTTACTAAATCACAAGACTTGAAGCTACTCTACTCATCTGCAGAAGTTAATTCACTATCTAAAACAAGAATCTTTAACATGCAAAATGCAACATCACACATACGTAGAGATTTATCTAGGGGAAAGCAATTGCTCAAAACCCTTTACTATATGTATTGCATTAATCAGAGAATAGAGAAGAAATACAATGCTTGCTCAAGCCTGAGCACACCCTACATTAGTACAGTCTATCCCTTTATCTAACTGACTGAACTTGGCCCAAAACTTAGCTAATTTCAAGCATTTACAAGCTCCTATCTCCTTGCGTTTTTCCCTTGGGAAATTGCCCCTATTATTTAGACATTTTACACCAAGGAACTGTGCAATTACCATAGGCCAATCCTCCACCAACATGCACCACATGTACAACTTGGATTATTTTACCAATGATAGTGCATTGCCCTTGAACTCCAATCTCAACTGGGTAACTTGAATTCTCTGCATGCAACAATTATTTTGGGTTGATTGATCAGTTAAATGGTTGATCACTTAGTGTGGTTGAAGTTACACACCCACAACTTGACCTGCGCTATTTCTTCTGACAGTTAGAACTAGTTAAAGTGACAATAAATCAATTTAACTAAAATAGATTGCTACAAATTAGCAATCAATCACTTAGAACTGAACTCAAGTGTCTCCAACTCGAATTTACTGAGTTAACTGAGTGACAAGAGCGATATCACCTTAGTTAACTACCTCCAAGTATTCTTCTAAAATTGAAATTTGAATTTTAATCTAGTTTGACTAAGGATAGTCAAAACTAGATTTTCTTGTTGCATTTTCAACACTCCCTCTCAACAAGAAAGGGATTATCAGATACCCCAATCCTGCTTCTATGGAACTGGAATTTTCCTCTTGTCAAGGCCTTTGTCAAAATATTTTCATCTCATTCCTCTGTCGAAATGTACTACAACAACATAATTTGCCTCTACACACAATATTGTAGATGGTGATACTGGATGTCGATGTGCTTGGATCGATCATGAAATACTAGATTCTTAGAGAATTTGATACAACTCTGATTGTCACAGTAAAACAACGTAGGATCCATCTTCTGACCAAATAACCCAACAAGAAATTTTCTCATCCAAATAGCCTCACATGTTGCTTGACTTGCAACCATGTACTCTGCTTTTGCTGAGCTGAGTTCCACAGGTCTCTACTTCCTGTTGTACTAAGAAACTATTGTTGACCCAACACTAAAAATTCCTCCTAGAGTGTTCTTCTTGTCTGATGGACTCCCTGCCCAATCTGCATCTATGAAGCTTTGCATCTTCGCTCCCTATGTTCCTTTGTACCAAAGACCAAACTGAGTAGTGCCTCTGAGGTATCTCAACACATGCTTTGCTACCTTCCAATACAGTTTGGTTGGATTAACCATTGCTTGACTAAGATGGTTAAATGCATAACACATGTCTAGTCGCATGTTCACCAATTACATTAGTGAACCCACAAGCTTCCTATAAATAGTAGCCTCCATTACTTCACCTGAAGTAGCATCCTCTTTCCTCCATTTTCCTACTAGAGGAGTCCCCATGGGTTTGCAGCTATCCATGCGGATCATTTGAAGTATCTCGTTGGCATACTTTCCCTAAGAGACAAACAGTTCCCCATCACTTACCATACTTCCAGCCCAAGGAAGTGGTGCACGAGGCCCAAGTCCTTCATCTTGATCTCTCTTGTAAGGTCCTCCTTACAAAATCTGGTCAGTTGGTCATCACCAGTAAGGATCAAGTCATCAACATACAACACAATAATCGATAATTTTCCTTCTATCACAATGTGATAAAGGTTTGCATTTGCTTCACTTTTGGTAAACCCCAAACGAGTGAGATAGTTGTCGATCCTATAATGCCAAGCACAAGGTGCTTGCTTGAGTCCATGCAATGCTCGCTTGAGTCTGCACATATGTGACTCTCTATAAAAACTATCAAACCCCTTTGGATACTCATTATACACCTCCTCCTCAATAACTCCATTGAGGAATGTTGTCTTCACATCCATCTGGTGTATCTTCCACCCCATCCGCGCTGATAGTGCCATAATTGACCTGATGGATGAGTACCTTGCCACTAGAGCAAAGGTCTCATGGTCAATTCCCTCCACCTAAGAGAACCCCTTGGACACAAATTTGGCCTTGTGTTTCTCTATGCTATTGTATGTTGCATGCTTTACCTTGAAAAGCCATCTCGAACCAAACATTGATTTGTCTGTTGGTCTTGGACCACTTCCCAAACATTGTTTCTAACAATGGAATCATATTCCTCTACCATAGCATCAACCCATACCGGTTACTCTATGGCTTCCTCAAATTAGGATGGCTTTGTCTCTACTAGCTCACTCATTAGAGTCATGTAGCCAGTGTATCGATCCGGTGACCTCCTCTACTTGCGTTGTGATGTGGGTACTCCCACATTCTCTCTAACATCCTGCAATAACCTGTCAAATTCTCTAGTTCGCTTCCTTCCTTCTCTGGATCTCTTTTCTTGAGTGGATGTCTCCGCTCTCTTCTCCTTTGCTTGTGGCTACTCCACAACTTCATGAGGTTCTTCCTTTTGAGCCAAAAGCTTCTGATCAGGCTGCAGCTAAAGAATCCTCTCAAGGGAACACCTCGTTGCCTTCACCTCATCAAATTTTACATCCCTCCTCACTACTGTCATCTTGAGAGATGAAAAGTACACACGATAGTTGTGAGGTGTATCTGTGTACACCACAAATATGCCAAGTTTTTTGTTGGCTCTAGCTTTTTCCTTGCTTCCTTAGAAACATGAGAGTAAACTGATGATCCAAAGATCCTGAAGTGTGACACATATGGTTTCTTCCTTGAAAAATCTTCCTCTGGTGTACTCATGCCAAGAATTATGTGAGGACTCCTATTCTACAAATAGACTGCTATGTTTCATGCAAGGGGCCCCATGTAGGTGGGGTCGAAGGGGTTGAGGGTTCAGGGAATACAAGCAAAGGTTCTGGTGGTTGAAGGGCAGAGATTAAATTTTAATATGGTTGACGTTGGTTGGAAGGTGGGGTGATGGGGCCCCATCAAGGAGGGGTCTCCCATCAAGGAGGGGCCCCATCTTACTATATGATGCATTTTGGCCCTCTCCCAGCTTTGGTGGCAGTTTTGGGCAAGCTCCATCACTTGCCCAAAACTGCCACACCCACAAGTGTAGAGGTAGGATTTGGTCATGAAAAATCGTTTGTGCTGCTCCCACAATACTTTTGTTCATCCTCTTAGCTGCCCCATTCTATTGTGGGTTATGAGGTGCTTTTAACTCCTTTCGAATGCCTTCCTTTGCACAAAATTCTAAACTCATTTGACACGTACTCAACATCGTTATCGCTCCCGAGAACCTTCATTTTCTTGTCGGTCTCTTTCTCAACAAGTGCTTTAAACTAAAAAAAAAATCGAGAATGTCTGGTCTTTCTTCTGCATGAAGTAGATCCAACACTTCTGTGAGAAATCATCTACAAATATAACATAATGCATGTGCTTGGTAGTGGAGGCTATTGAGAAAGGCCCAAAGACATCAGAGTGGATCCTTTCAAGGATTGGATGCACCCTGTTGTCTCGATCGTTGAAGGTTGATTTTGTGTGCTTCCCCAATGTACACCCTTTTCATGTATCTTGTTTCTCTAGTGCTCCTTTGGGGAGGTCTATAGAAATCTACTGCATGATCTTCAAAGCACCATGATTCAAATGGCCAAGTCTTGAATGCCATAATTCTTGTGCTCAATGTGGCACAGTCTTCCACATCTAATTTGTAGATGTTCTTCACTCGAACCCTGATATTATTCACTTGTCACATGGCGATATATCTCGGGAAAGAATTCCCTTTGCTAAATATCACATCGTAGCCATGATCTTCCAACACTACTGCAGAAACTAGATTTTTCTTCAAACCTAATACAAACATCACATCCTTGATCCCAAGAGGGGAGTCAGACTCCCTATGAAAAGTAATTATACCAATATCAGTCTTGTTATACCTTCCATCATCTCCCATCTCTATGTGTCTCTGGAGATCCTTCTCCTCCAAGTCATTGAAAATTTCTTTATTTCCCGTCATGTGGAATGAGACGTCAATGTCGACATACTTGTCATACATACATGGAATGTAAATAGAATGTGAATGATAAATCAATGAATTTCATTTCTATTGACATAGATATAAAGTTATATTACATTCATATGACCATTGGTTTCATATTCCAAGGTCTCTTGGACTTCCTTAGACTATTCAGCTTCCACACCAACCCTTAGAGGATTAGGTGTCCAACATTCCCCCCCTTAATCTGAAGGGTTATGTGTGAGTCCAAGAAGAGAGTTGTAATACAAAACGTGCAAAAATTCATGGTAGCACTAGGTTGAATGTGCTTTCTGAAATGTTGGTATAAAGGGAGGTGGTTTAAGGATGACCACCAACACTCGAATGCATAGTGCAGTTTCCATAACTCTTCCAGATCTAGCAAGAAGCTAAGGTTTTCTACTAGAGGAAGTGCTCCTGATGTTTTGAAGAGGGAAACCTTCAACCATGAAAGGGAGGTCTCACCCCGCATAAAAGTGAGAACCTCAACCTAAAAATGGAGGTCTCAACTTGTGATGGTTTAAGGATTACCACCAACTCTGGAATGCTTAATGCAATTCCTGGAACTCTTCCAAAATTGTTAAGAAGCTGAAGTCTTCTGCTAGAGGAAGTGTCCCTAATTCTTTGAAGAGGTACCACTGACTGAAGGCATGCTTAGGGGCATCATTGTCTCTAGCTACAACTTTGAATTTGGTATGGCAGGTTGTGACTTAGGCTCGCTTGATGTGGCTTTGAAGCTTGTAGATGACCATCATTCCCTCCCCCCATGTCAAATACAAGGTGAGATGATGGATAAAACTCAACTTTAAGATTGTTCAATACTTTAGAACAAGTTCTGACATATGACTGAGATATCTTCTTGGCTGTTGAAGCCCATTGCCAAGAACTGATCCAGCTAAGATGAATCTTTGTTCTTGCACGAGGCTTGTTTTTTGAAGAATTTGTTTGAATAATGACTAGTTTTATGATAATGCTTACATGGATGAAGATCAAAACAATGATCTTTCATATGGCCAACTCGGTCACATTGTTGGCATTTCACAATCTATTGTTGTTGTTGTGGAAGAGGAGCAGAATCTGGAACAACTGAAAGTGAACTGTCATGAAGGAATCCAACACTCTGAAACTGGATGGGCTTTGAGTAATCTGGAATGTGAAAGGAAACCTTATTATAATATCCAAGTCCAGTTTTGCGCTTGTTATGGACAAGCTCTTCCCAAGGTCTGATGATTTTCTTGGGAAGTGTAGGCTGGACTTCTAAATTTGCATTCACATTTGCTCTTGAATCAGCCTCAACTTTATTGTCTTGATTAGTTTCTTCATGTTGATAGGAGTCAATTTATAACTCAAAAAGAGAATCATTCTGAACAAAGACAAGTTTAGGATCATGACTATACTTTTGTAACTCCTCTTGTTGTAGCTGGGATTCAAGCTGCAAAACTCTATCTTTTCATATGTATTTTGTAGACATGTTTGAATATCAAAAAGAGTTCTATTTTTTATTTTCACGGTATCATGATTAGTGGAATGTACTAGAGTTTTTAGGAACTCTAATACTTCATCAACTTTGTCCATTTTCCAACAGTTTAAATTCCTAGATTTGATGTGATCTCAAAAGAAAATAAAATAGTACCCCCTTTACTAAAGGAAGATGTATTGGAATATTACACTAGGGCCAAGAGTGTCAACACCAAATGTAAGTGTAGTGTTGAATCTAAATATTAGGAGCAACAAGTTGTTATGCTTTTCAGAATGAATAATAGCAAAAAAACTTATCTCTCCATAACATATGCAATTATCTTGCACTCCACTTCTTCAAAACAAATTGCAATAAAAATTACAAAGATTTTAGTGGAAAGAGTGTATCAAGAGAATGCTTTGGTGCTTAAAAGACTCTTCAATATGACATATGGCGGCAATCAGTTAATATTGGAAAAGAGCTCTTGAAAAGCAACAATGTTGACCAATATCCTTGCAATGTTGGTGAATAATTGTTGAACCACATGTCCCTTTTGACCACTGAACATGGAAGATATAGTAGCGTGCTCAAACCATAGCCTTAACAAAGCGAAGAAGACTCAAACTAGGTGTCGAGAATCTGAAAATTTGAATGTACAGACTAGCGAAAAACACATGTAAAAAATATAGAGCAGACGGTTTGTTATGGGTCACCATAAATAACTAGGCTTCCTGCTGGATCACGCTAAACAAAATACTCTCCATGAAGAGACCAGAGCACATGGTCTCTTGAATACTCTTGAGAATTTATGCATCCATGTCGATGTCGAATGCCAAGCTGAGTTGCCTTGATATCATTGCTTAGGGTTTTGACACCAGATCAGTTCCACAAAAGGAAGCCACTCACAAAATCGCAACATGGAAATAATTTATGGAGAAAAAAAATTAATTAAAAATCTTGTAGGTCTCCCATGGCCACGGGAAGAATAACTATGTTCACTCATTTGCATTTCAGTAGAACCCTCATATAGAGAGTATGAGCCCAACAAATTTCTTTAACGCATAAGTGAATCAACGAATATAATCCAACAAACAACATTGGATATTTGGGAAACCAATACGACATACAAACAATTGTGTGTATAACTAAATGTGAAAAATAACATATAACCAAACTCATGGTCTTCATCATATACATCCTTGCACAATTCAGAGCCAATTCGACACCTAAGCACATATTCTAAGATTCAATCAACGATTTTTAGTGAATTTGACATACCAACACATAGCAAGACGATCATCGAGACTCTTCCAGTGCCTCCTTGAATTCCTTCATTTGCAGCTTAAGTGACACTGCATTTAGCGACATCCCTCCTCCATTTCTTCCTTCGTATCTATCTATGTTTCTTCGTGTTTCTTTGGAAGCAAATTTCAATGATAGAAAATGAAAACTTGTCTAGGGTAGACAACAATCATAATGAATATAATACTAAGAGTCCCCACTATGTTATCCTTCTCTCGCGTTATAATACCTTCTCTCACGGGAATTTGTTCCTTTCGAAGAGTAGGAGCAAGGTGATGGGTAGAATCGATGGTGTGTTGAGCACTAGTATCGACTCCAACATGGTTTAGTCCCTTTGTGTCTTGTGTGGACGCAAATATTGGTGGATTATGACTACCAATGGCTTATGCTTGCTGCACGTCGGCCCTTTGCAGTTCAACCCATGACAACACCAAAGTCGACTCCATTCCGCCCTCCTATGCGCAGAGATTCTGGGAAGCTAACAAGAGGATAATTAGAAGCTATATGAACCAAGTAGAAGCAATTTGGTCCATCTTCAGTTATATATATGCACAGATACACAAAAAGAAAATAACTCAGGATAGATTTGGATAGAGGATATAAGGAAGTGAAACTGTATGCAGCAACACGATCAACGATTCACAATAATCATGGGGATATCCACATTGTTGAAGAACCACTACAACATCAACAAGGCTCAGCCTTCTTCCCGCTTGGTACCAATAGCCTTCTTCGTTGAAGACCACTTAAGTGGTTTCATCTTGCTGTCGCTACGCCCGTGCTGGTTCGGACCCTACTATCGGCACCACTGTCACAATGTCTTATAGGACATTAGAGGATTTCAACTTATGGACCAGTTTTCTCCCCTGCAGACTTGGACAACAAGCAAGGAGACACTACTATTCTTTTTGAAGACTGCGACTACGAGCACTAGCTTATTACAATGGAATTTCCTGATCCTCAACCCACCTGCAAGGAAAATATTAATATATTTATAAAAACCCTCGCGAAGGTGGTCGGATAAGTTACCCATCATTGTGCTTGTCATGCATGCAATGAGGGTAAAATCAAGTTTGAATTTTGAAGCTAAGGCTTCACTGCTGCTCCTGTGGTCTTCTTTCTTGCTTTATTATGTGGACACATCATTGCATAGTGCTTGAATTTGTGGTAGTGAAATCACTTGATTCTGGACAAGTCTTTCTTCTTTCCCCCTTGATTCGAATTTTCTTTGGATTGGGATTTGTTCCATTTTATATTTCTTTGCCTTTTCATTCAAGGCACATTTCTCCTCATCCTCTCCCTTGGATGAGGTCTCATCTCTCGTGCTCTGCCTTATCTCCTCCTGTACCAAATCAGACCAAAGGTGTTCATAATTTGGTAGCTTCTCCCTCCTGTTCACTGAATCTTGGTAGTTGTGCCAGCTCTTGGCAAGGCCTAAAAGGACCAGGCTCACCAAATTATCCTCTATTAGAGTAATGCCAACTTGACCAAGTTCATCATGACACTATGTGAACCTACTCAAGTACTGTGGAATCATCTCATTCCTCTGCATCTTGATATTTCAAAGCTTGTCCTTAAGTGCCAATTTCTTGTGGTTACTACTATTCTGGAACAAATCTCTTAGCTCTTTTCACATTGGATATGAAGTCTCTTTCCAGTGTAGATTGGAGACAATATGGTCTCGTACTCCCTCCAGTATGATTCTCCTCACCTTGGAACCATACTTCTTACAATCTGCTAGATTTTGAGCATCAACTGTTGTTGGCTTCATAATATCATTATCAATGAATTCCTTTAACCAACTATCCTCTAGTACCACCTCCATCTCATCCTTCCATACAACATAATTCAAGCTTCCCTCAAGGGCATACTCAAGCCTTAGTCCATTGAAAGCCATCTTCTTAGTTCAAAAGAAAAAATGCAACCCTATATGCAACCTCGAACCTCCTACAATGACAACTTCGAAATCTCTTCTCTACAATGATTCCAGCTCTGATACCATGTAGAAATTAATGTGTAGATTAAAAAATGCTCATGAAATTTACTGAATCATAATACTTGAAGCCACTCTACTCATCTATGGAAGTTAATTCACCATCTAACACAAGAATGATTGACATGCAAAAAGGAAACATCACACATACACAAATATTTTTCTAGGGGAAAGAAACTACTCAAAACCCCTTACTATATGTGTTGCATTAATCAGAGAATAGAGAAGAAATATAATGCCTAATCAAGCCTCAACAAACCCTGCACTAGTATAGTCTATCCCTCTGCTTGACTGACTAAACCTAGCCCAACACTTAGCCAATTTCAAGCCTTCCCAAGCTCCTATTTCATTTCATTGTTCCCTTGGGAAATTGCCCCTATTATTTAGGAATTTTACACCAAGGAATTGCACAATTACCGTAGGTCAATCCTCTGATTGCATGAACTACGTATACAACTTGGATTAGTTTACAACTAATAGTACACTGCCCTTGAACTCCAATCTCAATTGGGTAACTCAAATTCTCTGCATGAAAAAATTATTTTGGGCTTATTGATCAGTTAATTGGTTGATCTCTTAGTGTGGTTTAAGTTACACACCCACAACTTGACCTTCACTAGTTCTTCTGACAGTTAGAACTAGTTAAACTAACAATAACTCATATTAAATGAAACAGATTTCTACAAATTATAAATCAATCATGTAGAACTGAACTCAAGTGTCTCCAACTCAAATTTACATAGTTAACAGAATGACAAGAGCCATGTCACCTCAGTTAACTACCTTCAAGTATTTCGCTAAAATTGAAATTCAAATTTTAATCTAGTTTGACCAAGGCAAAGTCAAAACTAGATTTTCTTGCTGAATTTTCAACACATGCCCCTGTCCTGGCAGAGTGCACACGAAGTATCAGTGGCTCCACCTGTTGACTTATTTTGTGTCTCCACCTTCCCCCCACATCACTGATGCACTCTTCCTTGGTCACATTCCTTGCTTGAAGATTTCCCTCTTCCCCCCACAACTTTGTTGGGCTCCCTCCTTAAATCCCTCCTGCCTTCTATCGTTTCTCCCCTTTCAATTTCTCCTTATCCATCACAGGGTTTAGACTTAGCGTTTACATTCATCCCGATTACTCCTCCCAGTTTCATGTGTGGAATTCTTACCTAGGAGATGCAAAGTAGTGATACTTCCTCAAACTTCCTATCTCCTTTGTTATAGTTGGCATCAAAGACTTTATAGAAATCAAGCAAGAAATGCATGAAGCATAAGACAAATGAACACAATCTAGTTTTAGGAGTTGATATCAAGTTAAAAAACATCTCCAGGGTGGAAGAGGTTGTGGTGGTGGGTAGGTTTTCCAGTAAGAGAATGGACATGGAAATCATGAGAAGTTGCACTACCAAACACTTCGTTTCAGTGATAGGTTACTCACCCAAATGCATTATCTTAGTAAAAGGTTGGCTAGGTTGGCTCACACACTCTACGGAGGATGTAAACAAGATTTTGGATTGGTGATGGTAGTGGGGCTCCTAGGAAATCTTACTTAAAAAGTGGATAGTGGACTTCGATGCTCACTTTGAGTGGCTAACATTATTTCTAGTGTGGGTGAGACTTCCAACACTTCCTTTACAGTTCTAGTCAGATGAGGTATTACAAGAAAAGAGGCACATCTTATGATATTTTTATGAAGTTGAAACCTCATAGAAATGAATAAGTTATATGGAAATGGCAAGGATTCTTGTTGGTCTCTATTTGGATTCAAGTCTCCCTGACTCAATTTCCATCAAAGTGATCTAAAAAAATCACAAACAAGCCCTCAACTATAAATGAATCCCATACAAGTATGTCCATTATCACTCATACAATCATTTGGGGGAGGATTTCCATAATAGAAAGATAAAAAAGAAGCGGGTTCAAAAAAATCATAAGGGTTTGGATTTTGGTAACACTCCTTAGCACAATATCAACTTTGAATGGAATACTACCAAGGAAACCACTTCTTACCCACCCTTTGGTTCGGATGGAAGGGGGTTAGCCCTAATGGAAAATATAAAATGCACCCCTAAAGTAGTTGTAGAGGTGCCTCAGACTGAGTGGGTAGTCAATCAAGAGAATTCCAAAGGAAAAAATAAATAAGACCCTCCTGTAGTCTCATCTTCCTCATCGAGTATGTGGTATTCCTACTCTCTCACCCCTTTCTATATCTACAAATTTGGATGTTTCACTCTGTCAGTCTCAACAAAATTTCCCTCTTAAAGAGCTGCCTAATTTATCTATTCCCCTTCCCTTTCCTTCCTTTACTATTCTCCTCCCTTCCCCCCTGTTATCCCTCCCTGCCCTATCACCAATATGTCCCTTCTCTCAAAGGGCTCCTTTCTCCTCTCCCTTTTGTTTCAATGAAACATCACTACAAAATTCACTCACTATCAGCTGACCTAATCGAAACCGGTCTAAAAAAGAGGGTTTTCAATCTTGAGTTGGGGGGAGGTCTTGGATCTATAGATGACATATTACCTCAAGGCTCGAGTAGGGGTAGGAAATGGTTTAATTCTTTAGCAAAGGTACAAGCTTCCTCAAAAATAAAGCATGGGAAGCAAAGGTCTATAATTGGGACTCTTAGATCAGTTTGCCTTAGGATGGTTTCATAATGAGAATCCTTTCTCTTAACATTAGGGGTTGACCAACCCCTCAAAAATCCTGTCCTTGAAGAGGCTAAGTGCATCCCTCTCCCCTCATATTATTTTTATACAAGAAACTAAATTGATGGTCCTAAGGTAGAGTCCCTTTTATCTCCCCTCCTCCCATATTGGTAATTTAATCATATTGATGCTCTAGAGAGATCTAGAGGTTTGATCATAGGTTGGAATTTTTCTCTTCTACATTGTTCTTTGGCATAGGCCTCGAGGTCTTGTATTGCTACCAATTTCACTTTAGACTCAATGTTTATGGGTTGTATGTGGAAAGGACACTATTATAGGAAAAAAAATCATATTCCCCTTCTTTGTTTCATAACCAATATGCCTAAGGGGTGACCTAAACTTTTCATTACGAAAATTTGAAATTTGGGGCCCCTCTGGGCACCCTGATCTAATGGCAGATTATTTTGTGGATAGTATTAAGAATTCAAGACTAATCGATGTCCTCCATGTAAAGCTTCTCACAATTTAGTCAAACAATAGGACTAGTCCTTCATACATTTCCAAAAGGTTGGATCTTTTTCTCATCACTGAGAATTTTCTAGACCAACCCTTTCATATTCATCAATGGGTAGACTTAAGGGGGTTCTCAGATCATTTTTCGATCATTATGGACATGATTCCAAACTCATAAAATCCTATGGGGCCCTGCAAATTGAATCCCAAATGGATTGATCACGCTTCTCTCATTGAAAATATTAGGACACAATGGCACCCCTTCAATCCATCTCAGGGATCATCCCCTCTAATCCAATTTTTGGAAAATTTAAAAAGGGCCCAAAAAATCATCATACAATGGGATGGAGAGAAGAAACATCAAGACAAAAAGTCTCTATCATATATAGAAGAAAAAATGATCTCATGATGAATAGGGATCACTCCTCTCTCATTGAGGAGAAATTATTAGTCCAAAAATACCTTGAAGTGAGGAATAGAACCCTTCTTTATGAAAAGGAGAAAAATGACATATGAAGAGTAGATCCCTATGGTTGTAGGTTGGTGATGAAAATCAAAATTTCTTTCACAGAATTGTAAATCATAGGAAGGTCATAAAAACTATATGGGAGATACACGGGGCTAATGAATCAAAATCCATCTCTTTCAAGGATGTCTTAGATGTAGGTATATCATACTTTAAATATATTTTTAAATCACGAGGAAGAGTAAACATAGAAAAGATACTCCAAATGAAATCTTTCTTTCCTCATTATATAAATTATGATGATAATGATGACTTAATGAAGGAAGTTACAAATTGTGGAATATTCCATACAACAGGAAAAAATCATTGCCCCTTTCAATTCCACATTCATCATCCTCACCCCCAAATTTGATAAGCCTAGTTCCTTTGATCATTTCTGGCCCATTTCTCTTTGTAAGTCTATCTACAGGATTTTCTCAAAAATCATTGCCCTTTGCATTAAACCCACCTTATGAAATCAAATCTTAGTAGAACAATTTGGTTTTCTGAAGCATAGGAAAATTTATGAAGTTATTGGGTTAGCATAGGATGGACTCAATTCCATTCATAATAAGAAGTACAAGGTTGTTACATACAAGGTGGATTTATCTAAGGCCTTTGATAGTGTGGTTTGGATTTTCATTAGACTAATTCTTATGCATCTATGTTTCAATCGTCTTTTTGCATTTTTGGATCTAGATATGCATTACCTGTAATTGCCTCTTCACACATTTACCCACTTTCACTGGTTTTCCTAGGGTAAACATAAGTTGATGGTCACTATGATAAGACTCAACCTCCTATATTCCCTTAAGGAAATGGAGTTGACAACTTAAGGCCTTATTGACTTCCCTCAGGTGCTATAGGACCTCTAGGAGAAACTCAACCCCTCTAGGTGTCTAACCCTTATATAACTCTCTTTTTCACTGACCTAGAGCCTCAAATTCTCCCTTTCCAAGGCATGCAAGTGATTGTAGCCCTCTCTTTGTATAGATAAGCCTGCCTCCATGTGAATGTGGAGTTTTCCAAATAATTCTATGCCAGCGAAACTGAATTCGGAGCCACTTTTTCAGGGCCAGAACTCAGGCCTCTTCCCAGAACCCAGTGAAACTTCTAGAAATGATAAATGACATAGAAAAAATCTTATAAACTAAAACTTGAACCAGGACTTGACTTGACCCCTCCCAACCGGGACTGACATTACGTCAAACACATGGTGAACATGCAACATACAGGTCATGATTGCATATCTAAACATAAGGATATGAAAACTTAGCTGAAATTTAAAAAGAAGGGTGTATGCTTTCTCAGAATAGTTTTCATAACACTAGTTAGGTCATACATTCATTAACTAGACATTTATTAAGTGAAATTTGATAATCCATACTTAGATTTGTTAATTAACCATGACTATAACCAACATATAACATGATAAATAACAATGATAGAACAACCATTTAAGCCACATAATAACAAGTACATTTACTCATCAAAATAAAAGGAACTTATCTCTTATTAACCATATGCAAAAGCAAACCATGTCAGGGACTTCCACGTGCCACTTGACCATAGATGGGGCTGAACCAACTATTTATTTCATCCAATCACCCCAATTCCACATTCCAAACATGAATGTGGGATCTTATGGGATAAAACCATCAATAGAAAATTAAGGGAATCCATAGGTTAAACCACCTCCATCCTCACCATAACATGATCTCACCTAAACTGGTCCCAAGATCACAAAACAAAACTGAGCTTGGATGCCTCCAAATTCCTTCACCATCCCTCCAAGAATTTTCCTATCTCCACCACCAGTTGAGGGCTTCCTGGAGAAAACTATCTCCACCCCCAACCCTTAGGATTTTCCTAAGACCTCCTCACTCGGATCCAAAACCTTCTGACAATCCATAGCTCAACCAAGAAAGAATCCATTACACCACGACTCTTTAGAAATAGCAAGGCAAGGCTAAAACCACTATCAAAACCTGAAAAAATTCATGCCACCGACAAAAAAGAAACCAAAATACAAACATGCATATGTCATGCATGCCAAAATCAACTAGGAAACCATACATGAAATCTGTTACCTGCAAGTATTCCTATTGAAGTTGCCCAATCCATCCTTTCCTTTCTTGATCCTTGCTTTCCTTGTCCTTTCCTTACTTGCTTGTTTTCCTTCTCCTCTTGGTGCTCTTCTCCTCTCTGAGACTAACTCCAAAACTGAACTGAGAAAATGCTACCAACTGATGCTCTGATGTCTTTTTATTATTTATGTCTCTAATTGCTTCATTTTCCCATTATTTTCCTTCAATTTCATCCTCACATTCAACTTGTGACCTTTCACTTCCATTTTCTCCTAATTTCCTTTATTTTCATAAAAATATGTCAATTAATTCCACTTTAACTTTTCAAAGCCTTTGACATTTCCAATTTCCTTTAGCCATAAACACACCAAGTGATACCCCCTAGGATATTTTTCCCAACATTCAGCTTGAAATAAGTGTCCCATGACCTTGGTCTTATTTTTCCTTTATTAACCTTTATTACATGAAGTTTTAGCTTAGGGATATCACAGACCCCTCCCCCTTAGGGGAACATTGTCCTCGGTGTTCTATGACACCTACAACCAACAAAACCGCTAAAAAGAAAAACATACTTCCCATGGAGCTTTATAACCCATCTCGTTATAGTATTTACAATGAACAACCTGATCAAAAGCAAAACCATTGTGACAAACATGATAACATGACAACCATACCACTTATTGGAGCTTTATAACACAACTCATGGCAGTATTTACATTCATGTACATTTATACATATACTAAAACTGCTTTGCCTAAACCGCAAACAATGAAGGATATATAGCCCACATATGATCAACCATCTCCCATATAGCTTCATTAGGCCCAAAGTACTTCCACTACACTTTAACTTGCTTGATTTCTCTGTTCTAGAGCATGAGTTGTTTCCACTACAATATGCACTGAGATTCTGGTTGGAATTCTCCTTCTGGTTCCACCTCAATACAGACCAATCAATAACAAGATCAACATCCTTTACATATCTTTTAAGAAATGAATCATGGAAAACATCATGGACTTTCAATTTTGGAGGTAGTGCATGTTTGTAGGCCACTAGTTCAATCCTCTCAAGGATCTCAAAAAGCCCGCAATACCATGGTGCCAACTTGGCACATGATCTAATCCTTCAGGATATGTTCTTGGGCTTGATGTGAAAATACACATGATCCCCAACCTGAAACTCCTTAACTACCCTATGCTCATTTGCATAGCTCTTCTTCCTATCCTGTGCTTCCTTTATATTCTTCTTTATAACCTGCATTTCCTATTCCATGTCTGCCAACATGTTCGCTCCTGTCAATACCCTATTCAATGGATCATTCCAACTAATGGGAGTATTACAAATCTTCCCATACAATGCCTCAAACAGACTCATCCTCAATGACTCCTAATAACTATTTTCGTAAGAAAACTCAACCAATTCAATGCACTCCTCCCATATCCTTTGTTGATGCATCACATGCATGATCAACATATCCTCTAGAATCCTGTTGACCATCTCTTTCTATCCATTTGTCTATGGATGATAAGTTGTATTGAAGGCCAACTCTGTCCCAAAACCTACGAACAAATCCTTCCAAAAATTGGAAGTAAACTTAGCATCCCTGTCTGACAAGATCTTATTTGGAACACCATGCAATCTCACGATCTCCTAACGAAAAACTATGCCACCTCACTAATTGAATAAGTAGTTTTCACTGGAATGAAGTGAGCTACCTTGCTCAACCTTTCGAATACAACCATGATAAAATCATGCTTCCTTGATGTCCTTGGAAGACCTATAATGAAGTCCATGGAAATGACTTCCCATTTCCATTATGAAATCGAAATAGGTTGAAGCAATCCACCTGGATGCTTGCACTCTACTTTCACCTGCTGATAGTCCAAACATCTAGCCATGAACTCTACCACTTCCTTCTTCAAATTCGACCAATAGTAAACTTCTTCACTGATTTCAATATCTTTTGGTATCTTGGGTGACCCAAATATGGATTGACATAAAACTCCCTAATGATAAGCTTCTTGAGCCCACTGTCATCCGACACAAATCTTGTCCCTAAATCTCACTAAACCATATGCCGTGAGATGATATTCCTCATCTCGATCACCTATACCTTGTTGTAACTCGTGCTTAAGCTCTTTGTACTTGTCATCTTGATGTCATGCCCATAATATAGGATCCTATAAATTTGTCCCATACAATCTCACTGTTGCAACATGGTTCATCTACACTCTCCTGTTGAGAGAATCTACAACCCTTCTCTCCTTCCCCTTGATGTACCTGATCTCCAAGTCAAACTCATTGATGGTGGTCAACCATCTAGCTTGCCTAGGATTCAGATTCAGCTGGTAAAATAGGTACCTCAATCCACTATGATCTCTCATCAACACAAACCTCTTGCTAGTAAGATAATGTTGCCACATCTTCAATGCATGGATAACAGATGCCAATTAAATATCATGAGTTGCACTTTTATGCTCATTCTCATTCATTTTCCTTGATTCATAACATACCACTTTTCCCTCCTACATAAGGACTCCACCAAGCCCTCTCTTGCAAGAATTTGTACACATCACAAACTCTTTATCTGGATCTGCAATCTTAAGAACTGGAACATTTGTCAACAACTGGTTCAACTGCTCAAAACTAGTTGCACATTCCTTTATCCATTCATATTCCCTTTTCTTTGCAAATATGTGATGGCATAAGCAATCTGAGAGAAGTTCCTGATGAACCTCCTATAATAACCTACTAACCCCATGAATGATATGACTTCATCCACATTCTTAGGAGCTTCCCACTCCATGATAGCTCTTATCTTTTCTGGATCTATTGCTATGTCTTCCTTGAAAATAACATGTCCCAAGTAATGCACCTCTGTCTGAAAGAAACTACACTTAATAAGCTTGGCATACAAATGATGCTCTCTTAGAAATCTCAACATTGTCGTTAAATTTTCAACATGTTCTTCCTCATTCTTAGAACATATCAAGATGTAATCAATGAGTATAATAAAAAACTTGTCCAAATAAGGATGCAACACTCTATTCATCAAGCACATAAAAGTAGTTGGATCATTAGTCAAACTAAATGGAACTACAACAAACTCATAATGCACATAACTAGTCCTGAAAGAAATCTTGTAGATTTCCTCTTCTTTGATGCATATATCCTGATCTTAGAGTTTTCTTCGAGAACACTACTGCTCCCTTGAACTGATCAAGCAAGTCATCGATCCTCGGCAATGGGCACCTATTCTTAATTTCCACCTTGTTAAACTTCTTGTAATCAATGCACAACATGAGAGTACCATCTTTCTTCTTCACGAACAATATTGGTGCACCCCAAGGTGATACACTTGGCCTAATGTATCCCTTATCAAGCATTTTCTTCAGCTGTAGCTTCAACTCTACCAACTTTGGTGTGCTCATCTTGTAAGGTTCCCTTGATGCTGGTGTTGCCTTTGGTACCAACTCAATAGAAAATTCCACTTCACTGTGGGGAGGAAACTCTAGAATATTTGCTGGAAACACATCCTAAAATTGATGTAATACAGAGTACTTATTGAATATTTATGCATCCTCAACATCCTTACCTTTTCCATTGGAAATAGGGATTGCAAACATTACACACCCTTTCCTGCAATTGCACTAAGCCTGCATTGTGGTGACCATCCTCATTGATGTAGGCTTCTTTCCCTGCAAGATTCTCTTTTCCCCATTATCATCCAGGCACTCAATAACCTTGTCATAACAATCTACTTTGGTCCTATGAAGATATAACCAATCCATGCCCAAAAGCATACTATATGCATTAGAGGAAATTTCAGCCTAAAATTGGCCTCCCAAGGAAAAATAATAAAAAAATAGTTCCCCTATCCCATTCGACCCGGGCAATTCCTTTCCATCGAGACGTCCAGCAATTTGGACTGAATACCTTCTACCTCTCCCCCCATTCAGCCATTCAATAGCTTTCTTCATTGTTTTTTTCTGGATGGAACTCTCCTTCTCTAGCTGTAGGCAATTATACTTTGCAAGAATATTAGTTTTCTATAGGGCTTTACACAACTTTTTCTATAAGCAATGTGAAGTTTTCGGTCCACAGAATCAACGCGCATATTTAGTACATCATTTCTTCATTTTTCAATTCCTTGACCCCGATATAGAATTCAATTACGCATCCAATGAGTACCCGTTATGCATAATTTTGAGTAGACCTGCATTGATAAAAATTGCAAATACATTAAAAAAGCGTGTTCAACAAGTTTTTTTAATGTATCTGCAATTTGTATCAATGTGGGTCTTCCCAAAAGTATGCATAATGGGTTCTCGTTGGATGCAGAATTTAATTCCACATCCAACGAGAAATTTTGCATCTAACAAGTGTCTACACTTGAAATTTGAGTAAGGATATAGGGAGATAAGTCAAAAATACAATTAAAAAAATTATTTTTTCTTCTTTTCCCTCCAAAATATTTACATGTACCTCTTTTTAAATTTAAAGGATTTTGATTAGTTTACATATTATGACATGGAAATTACATGAAAATTTCATGGGAACTTTTAGGCTAATTTTTCCTCTAATGATCCATATGGCAATACATTCAAATTTGTTTCTATAGGCATACCATTTAGCTCAAATGCACAAGATCTTACCCAATGATAAACTATCTTCTTAGTACCTATATCCAACTACAATAACTAAAGCTCTGCATGCACTTCTTTTCTCAAGCCACACTTATCCATTAGGTCAGGATTAACACAACTATAATTATACCTAGGGTCAATTAAAATAGAAACAACTCGACCACAAAGCTTACCTTCCACCTCAATAATGGATTCCTGATGATTTGCCTTCTTATTGTCCACAACTACATAAATCTGAGGAATGTTATGACTGACACCCCCAACTATCTGTGCCTCCTGAGCACTGTCAGTCTGAGGCCTACCACCCTAGTAAAATTGGTAATCCTTCTTGCAATGATCTTTTCCACATATCCAACACTACAATGGTCCCCTACCATCACCTCTGTTTTTCTGCTCTCCAGGTTGTGACTCATGTCCCTTCTCAACTGCATTCAAGTTCTTATAAGGAACCACATTTTCTTGCTCACCTACATCTTGAAGTCTTCCCTACTTTGGTGGCCACTTCCCTTTAATTTTATCATTTCCTTTCAAGTCACGCTTAGGCTCAACTTTGCACTTTGACTGCGCATAACAATGCTTTAGCTTCCTGATGGCTTCCTCCAATGATATAGGCTCATCAAACTCAATCTAGTATCTATATGTTGCTGGAAGCCCACTAATGAATCTCTGAATCTTAGCCTTCTCATCCTTTAGGTAAGGCACATACCTGAACAACTCCAGGAACCTGCTAGTATACTCATCACCTATCATGGAACCCATCTGCAGTTCATAAAATTCCATAGTTCTATCATCATAGTACCTCTCAGACAAGTACTTCTTCTTGAAGTGACTCTCAAACTCATCCCAAATCAGCTCTTCTTACCGAATGCCCTTAGCATTCTTCCCATCTTCCCACCAAATGTATTCTTTCCCTTTAAGACTAAAGGTGGCTATTTTGGCTTTGATGTTCTCTGGGTATCTATGCAATATGAAGAATTTATTCATCCCAAAAAACCATGCCTCTGCATCTTCTAACTTCTTCATCTCTCCATTGAATGTAGGCGACTTGACTTTCTTAAACTCCTCAGGAAAGTACTCACCCCTCCTATAAGGACGACGATGATGATGACTGTGATGATGTCTCCTGGATGAGGAACTAGAATGATGCCCATACATACCAGTCCTCCTATCAAGTTTATCCATTGATATTCTACCTCTAAATGTATCCCCTTTATCCAACCTATATCCAGACCGAAACCTGCTACCATAGGCTCCATTAATTTTCTCTTCCCGCTCTTGACTGATCCTCAACCGTCCCTATCTCTTCAACTTCGAAAAGTTATGAAGAGTCACTACATTGACCTCTACCTGCTTCTCCTAAGCCCTTACAAGTCTTTCTTGAGCCTCAACCCACTTGTCATTGTCCGCTTTGCAACTTTTGATCTTTTCCCTCAAACTCCTCAATGTATCTGCTATATTAGGAGAATGATCTCCTCCTTGTTACCCAACTAATATGTAGGAAGAGTCATAGGAACTGTAGTCTACCATTTTTCTCTTCATCTTTTCTTTTCTTATTCCTGCATGTGTACCATGTTAGATAAACCAAATAGATACTAAAATCAAAACCACGCCTCATTGATGTTCAGGGGAGCCTTATCTCATCTGCAAGATCAATCCACATTAGCGTGACACATGTATAATTGTAACCATATAAATATAACCACATCATGCATGACCATACCAACTATACACCACGACCCCATGCATGACAACTGTAAGCATGAAAACACCAGACTTTACCCAAGGAGAGTGCAACCTACTCTGATACCACCCTACAACTTCTTCCTCACACATTTACCCACTTTCATCAGTTTTCCTGTGGTAAACATGAGTTGAGGGTCACTATGATAAGACTCAACCTACTATATGACCTTAATGAAATGAAGTTGACAACTTAAGACCCTACTGACTTCCCTTAGGTGCTAGAGGCCCTCTAGGAGCAACCCAACCCCTCCAGGTGTCCAACCCCTAAGATAACTCTCTTTTTCACTAACCTAAATCCTCAACCGCTCCCTTGCCAAGGAATGCAAGTGACTGTAGACCTCCAATCACATTGATAATCCTACTTCCATATGACTGTGAACTTTTCCAATCAGTTCTATGTCAGTGATCCTGAATTCTGAGCCACTTTTTTAGGGCTAGGACTCAAGCCTCTACCCAAAACTTAGTGAAACTTCCAGAAATAATAAATGACATAGAAACAAAAATTATCAGCCAAAAATTGAACTAGGGTGTGACCTGATCCCTCCCAACCGGGACTAAAATTTCGTCAAACACATGGTGAACATGCAACCTATAGGTCATGCATGCATATCTAAACATAAGGATCTGAAAACTTATATAAAATTTAACAAGAAGGGTTTATGCCTTCTCACAATAGTTGTCATAACACTAGTTTTGTCATATATTCATTAACCAGACATTCATTGAGTGAAATGTGATAAGAGCCATACTTAGATATGTCAATTAACCATGATTATAACCAACATATAACCAGATAAATAACAATGATAGAACATCCATTTAAGCCAAAAAATAAAAAAGTACATTTACTCATTAAAAAAAGAGGAACTTAGCTCTTATTAAGCATATGCAAAATCCAACCAAGTCAGGGACTTCCACATACTACCTGACCATAGATTAGGCTAAACCAATATTTTCTTTTATCCAATTACTCCTGTGCCATATTCCAAGAATGAATGTAGGATTTCATGGGATAAAACCATCCATAGACAACCAAGGGAATACACAGGTTAAACCACCTCTACCCTCACCATGCCGTGATCTCACATAAACTGGTCACGAGATCACAAATCCATACCGAGCTTGGATGCCTATCTTTCACCATCCCTTAAGGAATTTTCTTGTCTACACCTACCTATTGAGGTCTTCCCAAAGAAAACCAACTCCCCTCCCCCAACTCTTGGGATTTTCCTGAGACCACCTCACCCAAATCCAAAACCTTCTGGTAATACTTTTGTTCATCCTCTTAGCCACCCCATTCTATTGTGGGTTATGAGGTGCTTTTAACTCCTTTCGAATGCCTTCCTTTGCACAAAATTCTAAACTCATTTGACACGTACTCACCATCGTTATCGCTCCGGAGAACCTTCATTTTCTTGTCGGTCTCTTTCTCAACAAGTGCTTTAAACTAAAAAAAATCGAGAATGCCTGGCCTTTCTTCTGCATGAAGTAGATCCAACACTTCTGTGAGAAATCATCTACAAATATAACATAATGCATGTGCTTGGTAGTGGAGGCTATTGAGAAAGGCCCAAAGACATCAGAGTGGATCCTTTCAAGGATTGGATGCACCCTGTTGTCTCAATCGTTGAAGGTCGATTTTGTGTGCTTCCCCAATGTACACCCTTTGCATGTATCTTGTTTCTCTAGTGCTCCTTTGGGGAGGTCTATAGAAATCTACTGCATGATCTTCAAAGCGCCATGATTCAAATGGCCAAGTCTTGAATGCCATAATTCTTGTGCTCAATGTGGCACAGTCTTCCACATCTAATTTGTAGATGTTCTTCACTTGAACCCTGATCTTATTCACTTGTACCATGACGATATATCTCAGGAAAGAATTCCCTTTGCTAAATATCACATCGTAGCCATGATCTTCCAACACTGCTGCAGAAACTAGATTTTTCTTCAAACCTAATACAAACATCACATCCTTGGTCCCAAGAGGGGAGTCAAACTCCCTATGAAAAGTAATTATACCAATATCAGTCTTGTTATACCTTCCATCATCTCCCATGTCTATGTGTCTCTGGAGATCCTTCTCCTCCAAGTCATTGAAAATTTCTTTATTTCCCATCATGTGGAATGAGACGTCAATGTCGACATACTTGTCAAACATACATGGAATGTAAATAGAATGTGAATGATAAATCAATGAATTTCATTTCTATTGACATAGATATAAAGTTATATTACATTCATATGACCATTGGTTTCATATTCCAAGGTCTCTTGGACTTAGACTATTCAGCTTCCACACCAACCCTTAGAGGATTAGGTGTCCAACATTCCCCCCCTTAATCCGAAGGGTTATGTGTGAGTCCAAGAAGAGAGTTGTAATACAAAACGTGCAAAAATTCATGGTAGCACTAGGTTGAATGTGCTTTCTGAAATGTTGGTATAAAGGGAGGTGGTTTAAGGATGACCACCAACACTGGAATGCATAGTGCAGTTTCCATAACTCTTCCAGATCTAGCAAGAAGTTAAGGTTTTCTACTAGAGGAAGTGCTCCTGATGTTTTGAAGAGGGAAACCTTCAACCATGAAAGGGAGGTCTCACCCCGCATAAAAGTGAGAACCTCAACCTAAAAATGGAGGTCTCAACTTGTGATGGTTTAAGGATTACTACCAACTCTGGAATGCTTAATGCAATTCCTGGAACTCTTCCAAAATTGGTAAGAAGCTGAAGTCTTCTGCTAGAGGAAGGGTCCCTAATTCTTTGAAGACGTACCACTGACTGAAGGCATGCTTAGGGGCATCATTGTCTCTGGCTACAACTTTGAATTTGGTATAGCAGGTTGTGACTTAGGCTCGCTTGATGTGGCTCTAAAGCTTGTAGATGACCATCATTCCCCCCCCCCCCCCCCCCCATGTCAGATACAAGGTGAGATGACGGAGAAAACTCAACTTTAAGATTGTTCAATACTTTAGAACAAGTTTTGACATATGACTGAGATATCTTCTTGGCTGTTGAAGTCCATTGCCAAGAAGTTATCCATCTAAGATGAATCTTTGTTCTTGCATGAGGCTTGTTTTTTGAAGCATTTGTTTGAATAATGACTAGTTTTATGATAATGCTTACATGGATGAAGATCAAAACAATGATCTTTCATTTGGCAAACTCAGTCACATTGTTGGCATTTCACAATCTGTTGTTGTTGTTGTGGAAGAGGAGCATAATCTGGAACAACTGAAGGTGAACTGTCATGAAGGAATCCAACACTCTGAAATTGGATGGGCTTTGAGTAATCTGGAATGTGAAAGGAAACCTTCTTATCATATCCAAGTCTAGTTTTGTGCTTGTTATGGACAAGCTCTTCCCAAGGTCTGATGATTGTCTTGGGAAGTGTAGGCTGGACTTCTAAATTTGCATTCACATCCGCTCTTGATTCAGCCTCAACTTTACTGTCTTGATTAGTTTCTGCATGTTGATAGGAGTCAATTTATAACTCAAAAAGAGAATCATTCTGAACAAAGACAAGTTTAGAATCATGACTATACTTTTGTAACTCCTCTTGTTGTAGCTGGGATTCAAGCTGCAAAACTCTATATTTTCATATGTATTTTGCAGATATGTTTGAATATCAAAAAGAGTTCTATTTTTTATTTTCACGGTATCATGATTAGTGGAATGTATTAGAGTTTTTAGGAACTCTAATACTTCATCAACTTTGTCCATTTTCCAATAGTTTAAATTCCTGGATTTGATGTGATCTCAAAAGAAAATAAAATAGTACCCCCTTTACTAAAGGAAGATGTATTGGAATATTACACTAGGGCCAAGAGTGTCAACACCAAATGTAAGTGTAGTGTTGAATCTAAATATTAGGAGCAACAAGTTGTTATGCTTTTCAGAATGAATAATAGCAAAAAAACTTATCTCTCCATAACAGATGCAATTATCTTGCACTCCACTTCTTCAAAACAAATTGCAATAAAAATTACAAAGATTTTAGTGGAAAGAGTGTATCAAGAGAATGCTTTGGTGCTTAAAATACCCTTCAATATGACATATGGTGGCAATCAGTTACTATTGGAAAAGAGCTCTTGAAAAGCAACAATGTTGGCCAATATCCTTGCAATGTTGGTGAATAATTGTTGAACCACATGTCCCTTTTGACCACTGAACATGGAAGGTATAGTAGCGTGCTCAAACCATAGTCTTAACAAAGTGAAGAAGACTCAAACTAGGTGCCGAGAATCTGAAAATTTGAATGTACAGACTAGCGAAAAACACATGTAAAAAATATAGAGAAGTCGGTTTGTTATGGGTCACCATAAATAACTAGGCTTCCTGCTGGATCATGCTAAACAAAATACTCTCCATGAAGAGACCAGAGCACATGGTCTCTTGAATACTCTTGAGAATTTATGCATCCATGTCGATGTCGAATGCCAAGCTGAGTTGCCTTCAAATGAGTTTTCTTTAAACGAGTGTATTGAGTTGCCTTCATATCATTGCTTAGGGTTTTGACACCAGATCAGTTCCACAAAAGGAAGCCACTCACAAAATTGCAACATGGAAATAATTTATGGAGAAAAAAATAAAATTAAAAATCTTGTAGGTCTCCTATGGCCACAGGAAGAATAACTATGTTCACTCATTCGCATTTCAGTAGAACCCTCATATAGAGAGTATGAGCCCAACAAATTTCTTTAACGCATAAGTGAATCAACGAATATAATCCAACAAACAACATTGGATATTTGGGAAACCAATACGACATACAAACAATTGTGTGTATAACTAAATGTGAAAAATAACATATAACCAAACTCATGGTCTTCATCATATACATCCTTGCACAATTCAGAGCCAATTCGACACCTAACCACAGATTCTAAGATTCAATCAACGATTTTTAGTGAATTTGACATACCAACACATAACAAGACAATCATCGAGACTCTTCCAGTGCCTCCTTGAATTCCTTCATATGCAGCTTAAGTGACACTGCATTCAGCAATATCCCTCCTCCATTTCTTCCTTCGTATCTATCTATGTTTCTTTGGAAGCAAATTTCAATGATAGAAAATGACAACTTGTCTAGGGCAGACAACAATCATAATGAATATAATACTAAGAGTCCCCACTATGTTATCCTTCTCTCGCGTTATAATACCTTCTCTCACGGGAATTTGTTCCTTTCGAAGAGTAGGAGCAAGGTGATGGGTAGAATCGATGGTGTGTTGAGCACTAGTATCGACTCCAGCATGGTTTAGTCCCTTTGTGTCTTGTGTGGATGCAAATATTGATGGATTATGACTACCAATGGCTTATGCTTGCCGCACGTCGGCCCTTTGCAGTTCAACCCATGACAACACCAAAGTCGACTCCATTCCGCCCTCCTATGCGCAGAGATTCTGGGAAGCTAACAAGAGGATAATTAGAAGCTATATGAACCAAGTAGAAGCAAGTTGGTCCATCTTCAGTTATATATATGCACAGATAGACAAAAATAAAATAACTCAGGATAGATTTGGTTAGAGGATATAAGGAAGTGAAACTGTATGCAGCAACACGATCAACGATTCACAATAATCATGGGGATAACCACATTGTTGAAGAACCACTACAACATCAACAAGGCTCAGCCTTCTTCCTGCTTGGTACCAGTAGCCTTCTTCGTTGAAGACCACTTAAGTGGTTTCATCTTGCTGTCGCTACGCCCGTGCTGGTTCGGACCCTACTATTGACACCACTATCACAATGTCTTATAGGACATTAGAGGATTTCAACTTATGGACCAGTTTTCTCCCCTGCAGACTCGAACAACAAGCGAGGAGACACTACTATTCTTTTCGAAGGCTGCAACTACGAGCACTAGCTTATTACAATGGAATTTCCTGATCCCCAACCCACCTGCAAGGAAAAGATTAATACATTTATAAAAACCCTGGCGAAGGTGGTCGGATACGTTACCCATCATTGTGCTTGTCATGCATGCAATGAGGGTAAAATCAAGTTTGAATTTTGAAGCTAAGGCTTCACTGCTGCTCATGTGGTCTTCTTTCTTGCTTTATTATGTGGACACATCATTGCATAGTGCTTGAATTTGTGGTAGTGAAATCACTTGATTCTGGACAAGTCTTTCTTCTTTCCCCCTTGATTCGAATCTGCTTTGGATTGGGATTTCTTCCATTTTATATTTCTTTGCCTTTTCATTCAAGGCACAGTTCTCCTCATCCTCTCCCTTGGATGAGGTCTCATCTCTCGTGCTTTACCTTATCTCCTCCTGTACCAAATCAGACCAAAGGTGTTCATAATTTGGTAGCTTCTCCCTCCTGTTCACTGAATCTTGGTAGTTGTGCCAGCTCTTGGCAAGGCCTAAAAGGACCAGGCTCACCAAATCATCCTTTATTAGAGTAATACCAACTTGACCAAGTTCATCATGACACTATGTGAACCTGCTCAAGTACTGTGGAATCGTCTCATTTGTCTGCATCTTGATATTTCAAAGCTTGTCCTTAAGTGCCAATTTCTTGTGGTTACTACTATTCTGGAACAAATCTCTTAGCTCTTTTCACATTGGATATGAAGTCTATTTCCAGTGTAGATTGGAGACAATATGGTCTCATACTCCCTCCAATATGATCCTCCTCACCTTGGCAACACACTTCTTACAATCTGCTATATTTTGAGCATCAACTGTTGTTGGCTTCATAATATCATTATCAATGAATTCCTTTAACCAACTATCCTCTAGTACCACCTCCATCTCATCCTTCCATGCAACATAATTCAAGCTTCCCTCAAGAGCATACTCAAGCCTTAGTCCATTGAAAGCCATCTTCTTAGTTCAGAAGAAAAAATGCAACCCTATATGCAACCTCGAACCTCCTACAATGACAACTTCGAAATCTCTTCTCTACAATGATTCCAGCTCTGATACCATGTAGAAATTAATGTGTAGATTAAAAAATGCTCATGAAATTTACTGAATCTTAATACTTGAAGCCACTCTACTCATCTATGGAAGTTAATTCACCACCTAACACAAGAATGATTGACATGTAAAAAGGAAACATCACACATACAAAAATATTTTTCTAGGGGAAAGAAACTACTCAAAACCCCTTACTATATGTATTGCATTAATCAAAGAATAGAGAAGAAATATAATGCCTAATCAAGCCTCAACAAACCCTGCACTAGTATAGTCTATCCCTCTGCTTGACTGACTAAACCTAGCCCAACACTTAGCCAATTTCAAGCCTTCCCAAGCTCCTATTTCATTTCATTGTTCCCTTGGGAAATTGCCCCTATTATTTAGGGATTTTACACCAAGGAATTGCACAATTACCGTAGGTCAATCCTCTGATTGCATGAACCACTTATACAACTTGGATTAGTTTACAACTAATAGTACACTGCCCTTGAACTCCAATCTCAATTGGGTAACTCAAATTCTCTGCATGAAAAAATTATTTTGGGCTTATTGATCAATTAATTGGTTGATCTCTTAGTGTGGTTTAAGTTACACATCCGCAACTTGACCTTCACTAGTTCTTCTGACAGTTAGAACTAGTTAAACAAACAATAACTCATATTAAATGAAATAGATTTCTACAAATTATAAATCATTCATGTAGAACTGAACTCAAGTGTCTCCAACTCAAATTTACATAGTTAATCGAGTGACAAGAGCCATGTCACCTCAGTTAACTACCTTCAAGTATTTCGCTAAAATTGAAATTCAAATTTTAATCTAGTTTGACCAAGACAAAGTCAAAACTAGATTTTCTTGCTGAATTTTCAACACACGCCCCTGTCCTGGCAGAGTGCACATGAAGTATCAGTGGCTCCACCTGTTGACTTATTTTGTGTCTCCACCTTCCCCCCACATGACTGATGCACTCTTCCTTGGTCACATTCCTTGCTTGCAGATTTCCCTCTCCCCCCCACAACTTTGTTGGGCTCCCTCCTTAAATCCGTCCTGCCTTCTGTCGTTTCTCCCCTTTCAATTTCTCCTTATCCATCATAGGTTTTAGACTTAGCGTTTACATTCATCCCGATTACTACTCCCAGTTTCGTGTGTGGAATTCTTACCTAGGAGATGCAAAGTAGTGGTACTTCCTCAAACTTCCTATCTCCTTTGTTGTACTTGGCATCAAAGACTTTATAGAAATCAAGCAAGAAATGCATGAAGCATAAGACGGATGAACACAATCTAGTTTTAGGAGTTGATATCAAGTTAAACAACATCTCCAGGGTGGAAGAGGTTGTGGTGGTGGGTAGGTTTTCCAGTAAGAGAATGGACATGGAAATCATGAGAAGTTGCACTACCAAACACTTCGTTTCAGTGATAGGTTACTCACCCAAATGCATTATCTTAGTAAAAGGTTGGCTAGGTTGGCTCACACACTCTACGGAGGATGTAAACAAGATTTTGGATTGGTGATGGTAGTGGGGCTCCTAGGAAATCTTACTTAAAAAGTGGATAGTGGACTTCGATGCTCACTTTGAGTGGCTAACATTATTTCTAGTGTGGGTGAGACTTCCAACACTTCCTTTACAGTTCTAGTCAGATGAGGTATTACAAGAAAAGAGGCACATCTTATGATATTTTTATGAAGCTGAAACCTCATAGAAATGAATAAGTTATATGGCAATGGCAAGGATTCTTGTTGGTCTCAATTTGGATTCAAGTCTCCCTGA
This sequence comes from Pinus taeda, assembly GCA_000404065.3. Taxonomy (NCBI): domain Eukaryota; kingdom Viridiplantae; phylum Streptophyta; class Pinopsida; order Pinales; family Pinaceae; genus Pinus; species Pinus taeda. Next base: position 98,297 of record APFE030942409.1, read on the forward strand.
CTCAATTTCCATCAAAGTGGTCTAAAAAAATCACAAACAAGCCCTCAAATATAAATGAATCCCATACAAGTATGTCCACTATCACTCATACAATCATTTGGGGGAGGATTTCCATAATAGAAAGATAAAAAAGAGGTGGGTTCAAAAAAATCATAAGGGTTTGGATTTTGGTAACACTCCTTAGCACAATATCAACTTTGAATGGAATACTACCAAGGAAACCACTTCTTACCCACCCTCTGGTTCGAATGGAAGGGGGCTAGCCCTAATGGAAAATATACAATGCACCCCTAAAGTAGTTGTAGAGGTGCCTCAGACTGAGTGGGTAGTCAATCAAGAGAATTCCGAAGGAAAAAATAAATAAGACCCTCCTGTAGTCTCATCTTCCTCATCGAGTATGTGGTATTCCTACTCTCTCGCCCCTTTCTATATCTAAAAATTTGGATGTTTCACTCTCTGAGTCTCAACAAAATTTCCCTCTTAAAGAGCTGCCTAATTATCTATTCCCCTTCCCTTTCCTTCCTTTACTATTCTCCTCCCTTCCCCCCTGTTATCCCTCCCTACCCTATCACCAATATGTCCCTTCTCTCAAAGGGCTCCTTTCTCCTCTCCCTTTTGTTTCAATGAAACATCACTACAAAATTCACTCACTATCAGCTGACCTAATCGAAACCGGTCTAAAAAAGAGGGTTTTCAATCTTGAGTTGGGGGGAGTTCTTGGATCTATAGATGACATATTACCTCAAGGCTCAAGTAGGGGTAGGAAATGGTTTAATTCTTTAGCAAAGGTACAAGCTTCCTCAAAAATAAAGCATGGGAAGCAAAGGTCTATAATTGGGACTCTTAGATCAGTTGGCCTCAGGATGGTTTCATAATGAGAATCCTTTCTCTTAACATTAGGGGTTGACCAACCCCTCAAAAATCTTGTCCTTGAAGAGGCTAATTGCATCCCTCTCCCCTCATATTATTTTTCTACAAGAAACTAAATCGATGGTCCTAAGGTAGAGTCCCTTTTATCTCCCCTCCTCCCATATTAATAATTTCATCATATTGATGCTCTAGAGAGATCTAGAGGTTTGATCATAGGTTGGAATTTTTCTCTTCTACATTGTTCTTTGGCATAGGCCTCGAGGTCTTGTATTGCTACCAATTTCACTTTAGACTCAATGTTTATGGGTTGTATGCGGAAAGGACACTATTATAGGAAAAAAAATCATATTCCCCTTCTTTGGTTCAGAACCAATATGCCTAAGGGGTGAGCTAAAATTTTCATTACGGAAATTTGAAATTTGGGGCCCCTCTGCGCACCCTGATCTAATGGTAGATTATTTTGTGGATAGTATTAAGAATTCAGGACTAATCGATGTCCTCCATGTAAAGCTTCTCACAATTTAGTCAAACAATAGGACTAGTCCTTCATACATTTCCAAAAGGTTGGGTCTTTTTCTCATCACTGAGAATTTTCTAGACCAACCCTTTCATATTCATCAATGGGTAGACTTAAGGGTTCTCAGATCATTTTTCGATCATTATGGACATGATTCCAAACTCATAAAATCCTATGGGGCCCTTCAAATTGAATCCCAAATGGATTGATCATGCTTCTCTCATTGAAATATTAAGACACAATGGTACCCCTTCAATCCATCTCAGGGATCATCCCCTCTAATCCAATTTTTGGAAAATTTAAAAAGGGCCCAAAAAATCATCATACAATGGGATGGAGAGAAGAAACATCAAGACAAAAATTCTCTAGCATATATAGAAGAAAAAATGATCTCATGATGAATAGGGATCACTCCTCTCTCATTGAGGAGAAATTATTAGTCCAAAAATACCTTGAAGTGAGGAATAGAACCCTTCTTTATGAAAAGGAGAAAAATGACATATGAAGAGTAGATCCCTATGGTTGTAGGTTGGTGATGAAAATCAAAATTTCTTTCACAAAATTTTAAATCATAGGAAGGCCATAAAAACTATATGGGAGATACACGGGGCTAATGAATCAAAATCCATCTCTTTCAAGGATGTCTTAGATGTAGGTGTATCATACTTTAAAGATATTTTTAAATCACGAGGAAGAGTAAACATAAACAAGATACTCCAAATGAAAGCCTTCTTTCCTCATTACATAAATTATGATGATAATGATGACTTAATGAAGGAAGTTACAAATTGTGGAATATTCCATACAACAGGAAAAAATCATTGCCCCTTACAATTCCACATTCATCATCCTCACCCCCAAATTTGATAAGCCTAGTTCCTTTGATCATTTCTGGCCCATTTCTCTTTGTAATCTATCTACAGGATTTTCTCAAAAATCATTGCCCTTTGCATTAAACCCACCTTATGAAATCAAATCTTAGTAGAACAATTTGGTTTCTAAAGCATAGGAAAATTTATGAAGTTATTGGGTTAGCATAGGATGGACTCAATTCCATTCATAATAAGAAGTACAAGGTTGTTACATACAAGGTGGATTTATCTAAGGCCTTTGATAGTGTGGTTTGGATTTTCATTAGACTAATTCTTATGCATCTATGTTTCAACCGTCTTTTTGTATTTTTGGATCTACATATGCATTACCTGTAATTGCCTCTTCACACATTTACCCACTTTCACCGGTTTTCCCAGGGTAAACATAAGTTGATGGTCACTATGATAAGACTCAACCTCCTATATTCACTTAAGGAAATGGAGTTGACAACTTAAGGCCTTATTGACTTCCCTCAGGTGCTACAGGACCTCTAGGAGAAACTCAACCCCTCTAGGTGTCTAACCCTTATATAACTCTCTTTTTCATTGACCCAGAGCCTCAAATTCTCCCTTTCCAAGGCATGCAAGTTTTTGTAGCCCTCTCTTTGTATAGATAAGCTTGCCTCCATGTGAATGTGGAGTTTTCCAAATAATTCTATGCCAGGGAAACTGAATTCAGAGCCACTTTTTCAGTGCCAGAACTCAGGCCTCTTCCCAGAACTCAGTGAAACTTCTAGAAGTGATAAATGACATAGAAAAAATCTTATAAACTAAAACTTGAACCAGGACTTGACTTGACCCCTCCCAACCGGGATTGACATTACGTAAAACACATGGTGAACATGCAACATACAGGTCATGAATGCATATCTAAACATAAGGATATGAAAACTTAGCTGAAATTTAAAAAGAAGGGTGTATGCTTTCTTAGAATAGTTTTGATAACACTAGTTAGGTCATACATTCATTAACTAGACATTTATTACGTGAAATGTGATAATCCATACTTAGATTTGTTAATTAACCATGACTATAACCAACATATAACATGATAAATAACAATGATAGAACAACCATTTAAGCCACATGATAACAAGTACATTTACTCATCAAAATAAAAGGAACTTATCTCTTATTAACCATATGCAAAAGCCAACCATGTTAGGGACTTCCACGTGCCACTTGACCATAGATGGGGCTGAACCAACTATTTATTTCATCCAATCACCCCAATTCCATATTCCAAGCATGAATGTGGGATCTTATGGGATAAAACCATCAATAGAAAATTAAGGGAATCCATAGGTTAAACCACCTCCATCCTCACCATAACATGATCTCACCTAAATTGGTCCCAAGATCAAAAAACAAAACTCAGCTTGGATTCCTCCAAATTCCTTCACCATCCCTTCAAGAATTTTCCTATCTCCACCCACCAGTTGAGGGCTTCCTGGAGAAAACTATCTCCACCCCCAACCCTTAGGATTTTCCTGAGACCTCCTCACTCGGATCCAAAACCTTCTGACAATCCGTAGCTCAACCAAGAAAGAATCCATTACACCACGACTCTTTAGAAATAGCAAGGCAAGGCTAAAACCACTATCAAAACCTGACAAAATTCATGCCACCGACAACAAAGAAACCAAAATACAAACATGCATATGTCATGCATGCCAAAATCAACTAGGAAACCATACATGAAATCTGTTACCTGCAAGTATTCCTATTGAAGTTGCCCAATCCATCCTTTCCTTTCTTGATCCTTGCTTTCCTTGTCCTTCCTTTACTTGCTTGTTTTCCTTCTCCTCTTGGTGCTCTTCTCCTCTCTGAGGCTAACTCCAAAACTGAACTGAGAAAATGCTACCAACTGATGCTCTGATGTCTTTTTATTATTTATATCTCTAATTGCTTCATTTTCCCATTATTTTCCTTCAATTTCATCCTCACATTCAACTTGTGACCTTTCACTTCCATTTTCTCCTAATTTCCTTTATTTTCATAAAAATATGTCAATTAATTCCACTTTAACTTTTCAAAGCCTTTGACATTTCCAATTTCCTTTAGCCATAAACACACCAAGTGATAACCCCTAGGATATTTTTCCCAACATTCAGCTTGAAATAAGTGTCCCATGACCTTGGTATTATTTTTCCTTTATTAGCTTTTATTACATGAAGTTTTAACTTAGGGATATTACAGACCCCTCCCCCTTAGGGGAACATCGTCCTCGGTGTTCTATGACACTTACAACCAACAAAACCGCTAAAAAGAAAAACATACTTCCTATGGAGCTTTATAACCCATCTCGTTATAGTATTTACAATGAACAACCTGATCAAAAGCAAAACCATTGTGACAAACATGATAACATGATAACCATACCACTTATTGGAGCTTTATAACACAACCAATGGCAGTATCTACATTGATGTACATATACTAAAACTTCTTTGCCTAAACCGCAAATAATGAAGGATATATAGCCCACATATGATCAACCATCTCCCATATAGCTTCATTAGGCCCAAAGTGCTTCCACTACACTTTAACTTGCTTGATTTCTCTGTTCTAGAGCATGAGTTGTTTCCACTACAATATGCACTGAGATTCTGGCTGGAATTCTCCTTCTGGTTCCACCTCAATACAGACCAATCAATAACAAGATCAACATCCTTTACATATCTTTTAAGAAATGAATCATGGAAAACATAATGGACTTTCATTTTTGGAGGTAGTGCATGTTTGTAAGCCACTAGTTCAATCCTCTCAAGGATCTCAAAAAGCCCGCAATACCATGGTGCCAACTTGGCACATGATCTAATCCTTCAAGATATGTTCTTGGGCTTGATGTGCAAATACACATGATCCCCAACCTGAAACTCCTTAACTACCCTATGCTCATTTGCATAACTCTTCTTCCTATCTTGTGCTTCCTTTATATTCTTCTTTATAACCTGCATTTCTTATTCCATGTCTGCCAACATGTTCGTTCCTGTCAATACCCTATTCACTGGATCATTCCAACTAATGGGAGTATTACAAATCTTCCCATACAATGCCTCAAACAGACTCATCCTCAATGACTCCTAACAACTATTTTCGTAAGAAAACTCAACCAATTCAATGCACTCCTCCCATATCCTTTGTTGATGCATCACATGCATGATCAACATATCCTCTAGAATCCTGTTGACCCTCTCTTTCTATCCATTTGTCTATGGATGATAAGTTGTACTGAAGGCCAACTCTGTCCCAAAACCTACGAACAAATCCTTCCAAAAATTGGAAGTAAACTTAGCATCCCTGTCTGACAAAATCTTCTTTGGAACACCATGCAATCTCACGATCTCCTAACGAAAAACTATGCCACCTCACTAATTGAATAAGTAGTTTTCACTGGAATGAAGTTAGCTACCTTGCTCAACCTTTCGAATACAACCATGATAGGATCATGCTTCCTTGATGTCCTTGGAAGACCTATAATGAAGTCCATGGAAATGACTTCCCATTTCCATTATGGAATCGAAATAGGTTGAAGCAATCCACCTAGATGCTTGCACTCTACTTTCACCTGCTGATAGTCCAAACATCTAGCCATGAACTCTACCACTTCCTTCTTCAAATTTGACCAGTAGTAAACTTCTTCACTGATTTCAATGTCTTTTGGTATCTTGGGTGACCCAAATATGGATTGACATAAAACTCCCTAATGATAAGCTTCTTGAGCCCACTGTCATCCGACACAAATATTGTCCCTAAATCTCACTAAACCATATGCCGTGAGATGATATTCCTCATCTCGATCACCTATACCTTGTTGTAACTCGTGCTTAAGCTCTTTGTACTTGTCATCTTGGTGTCATGCCTATAATATAGGATCCTGTAAATATGTCCCATACAATCTCACTGTTGCAACATGGTTCATCTATACTCTCCTGTTGAGAGCATCTACAACCCTTCTCTCCTTCCCCTTGATGTACCTGATCTCCAAGTCAAACTCATTGATGATGGTCAACCATCTAGCTTTCCTAGGATTCAGATTCAGCTGGTAAAATAGGTACCTCAATCCACTATGATCTCTCATCAACATAAACCTCTTGCTAGTAAGATAATGTTGCCACATCTTCAATGCATGGATAACAGATGCCAATTAAATATCATGAGTTGCACTTTTATGCTCATTCTCATTCATTTTCCTTGATTCATAACATACCACTTTTCCCTCCTACATAAGGACTCCACCAAGCCCTCTCTTGCAAGAATTTGTACACACCACAAACTCTTTATCTGGATCTGCAATCTTAAGAACTGGAGCATTTGTCAACAACTGGTTCAACTGCTCAAAACTAGTTGCACATTCCTTTATCCATTCATTTATTCCCTTTTCTTTGCAAATATGTGATGGGATAAGCAATCTGAGAGAAGTTCCTGATAAACCTCCTATAATAACCTACTAACCCCATGAATGATATGACTTCATCCACATTCTTAGGAGCTTCCCACTCCATGATAGTTCTTATCTTTTCTGGATCTATTGCTATGTCTTCCTTGAAAATAACATGTCCCAAGTAATGCACCTCTGTCTGAAAGAAACTACACTTACTAAGCTTGGCATACAAATGATGCTCTCTTAGAAATCTCAACATTGTCGTTAAATGTTCAACATGTTCTTCCTCATTCTTAGAACATATCAAGATGTAATCAATGAGTACAATAAAAAACTTGTCCAAATAATAACGCAAGACTCTATTCATCAAACACATAAAAGTAGTTGGATCATTAGTCAAACTAAATGGAACTACAACAAACTCATAATGCACATAACTAGTCCTGAAAGAAATCTTGTAGATTTCCTCTTCCTTGATGCGTATATCCTGATCTTAGAGTATTCTTCAAGAACACTACTGCTCCCTTGAACTGATCAAGCAAGTCATCGATCCTCGGCAATGGGCACCTATTCTTAATTGCCACCTTGTTAAACTTCTTGTAATCAATGCACAACATGAGAGTACCATCTTTCTTCTTCAAGAACAATATTGGTGCACCCCAAGGTGATGCGCTTGGCCTAATGTATCCCTTATCAAGCATTTGCTTCAGCTGTAACTTCAACTCTACCAACTCTGGTGTGCTCATCTTGTAAGGTTCCCTTGATGCTGGTGTTGCCTTTGGTACCAACTCAATAGAAAATTCCACTTCAATGTGGGGAGGAAACTCTAGAATATCTGCTGGAAACACATCCTGAAATTGATGTAATACAGAGTACTTATTGAATATTTATACATCCTCAACATCCTTACCTTTTCCATTGGGAATATGGATTGCAAACATTACACACCCTTTCCTGCAATTGCACTAAGTCTGCATAGTGGTGACCATCCTCACTGATGTAGGCTTCTTTCCCTGCAAGATTCTCTTTTCCCCATTATCATCCAGGCACTCAATAACCTTGTCATAACAATCTACTTTGGTCCTATGAAGATATGACCAATCCATGCCCAAAAGCATACTATATGCATTAGAGGAAATTTCAGCCTAAAAGTGGCCTCCCAAGGAAAAATAATAAGTAAATAGTTCTCCTGTCCCATTCGACCCGAACAATTTCCTTTCCATCGAGACGTCCGGCAATTTGATCTGAATACCTTCTACCTCTCCCCATTCAGCCATTTCAATAGCTTTCTTCATTGTTTTTATGAATGGAACTCTCTTCTCTAGCTGTAGGGCAATATACTTTGCAAGAATATTAGGTTTTCTATAGGTTTCACAACTTTTTCTATAGCAATGTGAAGTTTTCGGTCCACAGAATTGCGCATATTTAGTACATCATTTCTTAATTTTTCAATTCCTTGACCCCGATATGGAATTCAATTACGCATCCAATGAGTACCCATTATGCATAATTTTGAGTAGACTTGCATTGATAAAAATTGCAAATACATTAAAAAAGCGTGTTCAACAAGTTTTTTTAATGTATCTGCAATTTTTATCAATGTGGGTCTTCCCACAAGTATGCATAATGGGTACTCGTTGGATGTAGAATTTAATTCCACATCCAATGAGAAATTTGGCATCTAACAAGTGTCTACAATTGAAATTTGAGTAAGGATATAGGGAGATAAGTCAAAAATACAATTAAAAAAATGATTTTTTCTTCTTTTCCCTCCAAAATATTTACATGTACCTCTTTTTAAATTTAAAGGATTTTGATTAGTTTACATATTATGACATGGAAATTACATGAAAATTTCATGGGCACTTTTAGGCTAAATTTTCCTCTAATGATCCTTATGGCAATACATTCAAATTTGTTTCTATAGGCATACCATTTAGCTCAAATGCACAAGCTCTTACCCAATGATAAACTATCTTCTTAGTACCTATATCTAACTACAATAACTAAAGCTCTGCATGCACTTCTTTTCTCAAGCCACACTTATCCATTAGGTCAGGATTAACACAACTATAATTAGACCTAGGGTCAATTAAAATAGAAACAAATCGACCACAAAGCTTACCTTCCACCTCAATAATGGATTGCTGATGATTTGCCTTCTTATTGTCCACAACTACATAAATCTGAGGAATGTTATGACTGACACCCCCAACTATCTCTGCCTCCTGAGCACTGTGAGTCTGAGGCCTACCACCCTAGTAAAATTGGCAATCCTTCTTGCGATGATCTTTTCAACATATCCAACACTACAATGGTCCCCTACCATCACCTCTTTTTTGCTGCTCTCCAGGTTGTGACCCATGTCCCTTCTCAACTGCATTGAGGTTCTTATAAGGAACCACATTTTCTTGCTCACCTACATCTTGAAGTCTTCCCTACTTTGGTGGCCACTTCCCTTTAATTTTATCATTTCCTTTCAAGTCACGCTTAGGCTCAACTTTGCACTTTGACTGCACATAACAATGCTTTAGCTTCTTGATGGCTTCCTCCAATGATATAGGCTCATCAAACTCAATCTAGTATCTATATGTTGCTGGAAGCCCACTAATGAATCTCTGAATCTTAGCCTTCTCATCCTTTAGGTAAGGCACATACCTAAACAACTCTAGGAACCTGCTAGTATACTCATCACCTATCATGGAACCCATCTGCAGTTCATAAAATTCCATAGCTCTATCATCATAGTACCTCTCAGAAAAGTACTTCTTCTTGAAGTGACTCTCAAACTCAACCCAAATCAGCTCTTCTTCCCGAATGCCCTTAGCATTCTTCCCATCTTCCCACCAAATGTCTTCTTTCCCTTTAAGACTAAAGGTGGCTGTTTTGGCTTTGATGTTCTCTGAGTATCTATGCAATATGAAGAATTTATTCATCTCAAAAAACCATGCCTCTGCATCTTCTGACTTCTTCATCTCTCCATTGAATGTAGGCGACTTGACTTTCTTAAACTCCTCAGGAAAGTACTCACCCCTCCTATAAGGATGATGATGATGATGACTGTGATGATGTCTCCTAGATGAGGAACTAGAATGATGCCCATACATACCAGTCCTCCTATCAAGTTTATCCATTGATATTCTACCTCTAAATGTATCCCCTTTATCCAACCTATATCCAGACCGAAACCTGCTACCATAGGCTCCATTGATTTTCTCTTCCCGCTCTTGACTGATCCTCAACTGTCCCTATCTCTTCAACTTCGAAAAGTTATGAAGAGTCACTACATTGACCTCTACCTGCTTCTCCTAAGCCCTTACAAGCCTTTCTTGAGCTTCAACCCACTTGTCATTGTCCGCTTTGCAACTTTTGATCTTTTCCCTCAAACTCCTCAATGTATCTGCTATATTAGGAGAATGATCTCCTCCTTGTTACCCAACTAATATGTAGGGAGAGTCATAGGAACTGTAGTCTACCATTTTTCTCTTCATCTTTTCTTTTCTTATTCCTGCATGTGTACCATGTTAGATAAACCAAATAGATACTAAAATCAAAACCACGCCTCATTGATGTTCAGGGGAGGCTTATCTCATCTGCAAGATCAATCCACATTAGCGTGACACATGTATAATTGTAACCATATAAATATAACCACATCATGCATGACCATACCAACTATACACCATGACCCCATGCATGACAACCGTAAGCATGAAAACACCAGACTTTACCCAAGGAGAGCACAACCTACTCTGATACCACCCTATAACTTCTTCCTCACACATTTACCCACTTTCATCAGTTTTCCTAGGGTTGATTCTCATGAACAAGGTCATACATTAAAAATAATTTGATCTTCTTAGGTTTGGGCTTATATTTGGAATTTTAGATAGCTATGCTAAAAATATTCCTTAGTTTTAAAATTGATAATTGGTTTTGACTTGGAAGTTAAGGTGCTACATTTTTTGAGGTGGAATTAATATCATTGACTTCATAGTCTCAATTCCATTTTTCATGATGAATTACTACTAGAGTATTATGTTTAGAATATTTATGTGATTGAGATTAACATGAGTTTGTGAAATTTACAATGACCTCCAAGGTAAACTGTGGGATATGTGAGAACATGTTTGGAATATGTGACCATAATACTTAAGGATTTCAAAGATAAAAGATTCTAACATATATGTTCTTCATTAATTCCATTTATTTCCTTATATCATTAATGTCTTGATTTGGGTTTACTTGCTAAAATTTGGGATAGAGGTGCATTAGATGAATTCACACCATCTCTAAATATTACTCTAACTATTGCCTCGCTTGCACTTGTAGGTCCCTATTAGTTTTGAGCTCTTCCAATTGAATTTGGAGGCTTTGGTTAGTCTGTTGTAGCTCATCTCGACAATGCTCAGCCTTTAACACCTACTACGTAACTTCCTTAGCAGTGAGTCACTTGGAGGTTGGAGGTTGGTAATATATCATCCTGGAGGAAAAAGAAAAATTTCATATCCTTGGGGTCTGTATTCAGCCTCAAACACTCAAGAAAAAGCCTATCAATTTTAACAAGGCCTACTCCAAGTACTATCAATGAAAGTCTCTAAGTTAAATTTAATAGGGGACTCTTCTCTCCTCATCTCTTATTTACAAAAATATTATCCTCTGGTAATTTTAAATTGAAGACTCTTGTTTCAAGAATAAGAGGCTTGATTAGTAAATTTGAACAATATAAAGCCTTTCATATTCTAAAACATAACAACACATAGGCTGATTTGTTACCGAATCATGTATTTAGATTAGAAAAATGGGACTTGGAGGTTAATAACATTAAAAATAAATGTTAGATTCCTTAAAGTATTGGAATATAATCATGCCCAAAAGCACAAGAGGCCTTTTGAAATATGAAAAAAAGTGGACTAATCCATTGGCTACTAGATGTTCCTATGAGCTCCCAAACCTCAACATGCTAGCAGAGGAGGAGAATGACCAAGAGGACAAGAAGGAATTATTAGTAGTAGAACCCAAAAATAGATAAGCACCCAATGACATGTAGAAAAAGAAACAATCGTTTGGAAGTTACTAGAAGCTTCATACTTATAGACCGATAAAAAATTATGAATTGTATAGAGAACATTCCCAATTTTGGCTAAAACGGTTTATTTTAGCCTCTATCACTCATTATGATCTTTGATGTACATAAATGATATATTGTTGAATGTCTTATGCAAGATTTTGATACAAAATTTTGTAGTTATGATATATATATATATATATATATACACACACACATTCTTGATTTACAATCAATAAATTGGGATGGATTAGTATATATATATATACACACACACACACACACATTCTTGATTTACAATCAATAAATTGGGATGGATTGGTTAAAGGATGTCTTAGATGAGGGATTTGATATAAGGATACATGCACTTTTAACTGTGGATAGAGGACCTAGAAGAATATACAAAATTATTAAAACAACTAAGCATGGTGATATCAACTTTATCCCCCCAAATTTTAGAGACATCAAATATTGTGGCCATACTCACAAATATATCCCTAATTGTCCATTATATTGTGACAATTACGACAACTTGGGAGAGAGTTATCCAACCATGATCTATTTTCAAATATAGGGGGAAAATAGGAGGGATTTCTCTTACTATCAATCAAATATCAGTTCTCATTCCTCTCTTCCCTAGAGTTCAATTTCAATAGTAATATTTTGGATATCCTCCTAATGCCTCTCCTCATAATGTTTTTTCAATGTTTAATATTGTCCATTATTTTTTCTTTAATTACAAGGTTTGAATAAATGATGCTTGGGATGGTGATTATGAGCTTGATTTTCATGTGACAACCTATTGTTTAAATTTTATTATTGACCTATCTTAGAGGGACCTCTCTTTGTATCCACCTATTTGGATGAATTTAACTATCATCTCAAGAAGCTTAAAGAATTGTTATATCATGACACATGAAGCCAATCAGAGGAAGCATGGTTTTTTCTGATATCATCCATTATTTTTTCCTTCTTTGTGATGTGATACAATATATGGATATAGGGATTAAATTAAGAGGTTAGGAGTAACTCTTTAATGAAGGCGGGGAATCATTTAACCAGATATCACAATCACTAAGATATTATTTTCACGAATAAGATATGAGAGGGAAGGTTTTAAGGTCATCAATTACTTATAGATGCTACTAAGATGTTAATAAGTAGGGTAATACCCTTAGTTTTACACACCAAGATATTTAAAGATAAGGAAGATGTAGATTTTGAAACTCTAGTAGCAGTTTTGGGAGTAATCATGTGTCAATAGTATAAATTAGAGTAACTAATATTTCTATTAAAAATAGGGTTGTTAGACAATACTAGACACTTAATGCATACTTATTTTAGATTTGTGAAGCAAATGTTGAGACATTGAAATAATGTTTGAGCATGACATTTACGCCACTTAGTGCACCTATTATGTATCTTTTACACCTGTTTACATCCTTTGAAATGGTTTATTTGAATTTGATATGAGTGTGGTACTATGAAGAATGTTACATGTATATATAGGTATCGATCTACACATGATGTCCCCAACCCCAAAGTAGGGTTTGGTCATTGGCCATTGAACTTAATCTAATTCATTGAATTTGGTAATCCTTAACTTCTCTCTAGGGTGATCTATGTTTATATTTTTGGATAACCTATTTGAGTGATAAGAAACCCACTATCTTTTGGAAGCAATTTATTTGATATAATGTTATAAAAACTAAAGTTGACTAAGTAATGATAATAAATGAAATATCAGGATTATATTTTGTTACGAATGTTATATACGTGTATGTAGATTTCTAATAGTGGAGCATTCAATACTTCCATCTATCTAAAACAAAACCTGTCAAACAACAATTAAAAAATATATATAGAAAATTATTGCACACAAAACCTATTATTTTGTATTTTATTAAACATCAATTAGTTGCTCACATATAAACATATCAATCATTGGCATAAGATAGACAAACTATCTTAACCATACAATCAACTACTTGAGAGAGTATCTTAACCAAACATAAAACTAGGAATTAAATTACAACATCCTAGCCAATACATTATAAGATGAGAAATGTCCCATATTAAGAACATTAATAGGAGTTAAAATATTCAACACCCATTCTTAACAAGTACTTGTATTTATCTCTAATATATGTCTCATAAAGTCTTCATCAAAACCTTTATCCACTTTGAAATCCCATAGCTTGAGCTCCACCACAACCATCCATATTGAGCTATACTTCCACTTGATCCCTTGAAGATACAATTGCTTTAGGCCATCAATTCATTTTTTATAATCACTGAAATTGTAGTCATTCTATTGATGTACTTCCATATACTGAAGCACATGGTCCACCACAGTGTTTGCCAATTATTGAGGAAAGCAATCTCGATATTGAATGTACCAGGAGTCATTCTTACAACACGACCTTCTTCTAGTTTTAAATATTCATCATCATTGAATATACAGTACAATAATGCATCCATTTACCCCCCTAAAATTGTCTTGCCATAAAGCAAGTCCACCTATAAGAAAGCTCTAAAGACAATGGTTACACATCTACAAATGTTATCTTTAAATGGACATTCAACTCATTGACTAGGAAGAGGATGCACATCTAACAAGTAGTTTTTCATCACTAATGACTTGAAAACCCATTGTAAATTTTTAGACACAACCAATGGAAGTGTTCTCATGGCACCACATTCACCATGAAGCACAAGCTCTTTGGCCTTGTCACCATGTTCAAAGGTCATGGATCCATGCTTTTGAATTTTTATACATACAACAAATGGTGACCTGAATAACTCCATAGCCACATCAATTAGGTATAGCAATGAAGATATCCCTTGTGATCACATAATTCCCTGCCCATGGAAGAGCATTGAGAAGATTGAACAGGGATAGGAGAAATGACACTTATTTTACACTTTTGGTACAAATGATGAATCCAATTATCGACAGAGGATGAACATACATTGTAATTGACAATAGCACTCAAAGAGTTCAACCAACTAGCAAACACAATTCTTGGTTTTTGTGTTAAAGGAAACCCATCGAATTTGTTTCTACAACCACTAACATCCTCCACATCAAGGATGAAGGATCACTTGAGATTCGAACTCCTGTTATTATAGTAAACTTGGTGGAATCGTATCCTTTATTTTGTTTTTTTTTTTTTTTATATAATTAAAATTGATCACATACACAACATAATTCTTGATAGTAGAAATAGAACAAATACTCGATTACACGTGTTGGGAATATGTGATTCTTCATGCAAGCTTTACACAATTTCCTCGATTCACACAAGTCTACGCAGCTCAATGCATCCGCAACGGTTTGCATAGCTCAGGAATCCATGAAACCAAACACGTAGGCACACATAAAATTATCCACATACCTAAACTAATTTACAACAAATTAATCTCATATATTTCTAGACTCCCTTAAGGGTGTTACACTAAGAGCTACTAGCTTTAATACCAACTAAGAAAAATATTGTACACAACTATTATTCTGTATTGTATTAAATATCAATTAATTGTATGCATATGAATATATCAACATTAGCATTAGATAGGCATAATATCTTAACTACACAATCAACTAGTTGAGAGAATATATCAACCAAACACAACACTAAAAACTAAATTGCAACCTCCTAACCAATACATTATATGATGAAGAATATCTCATATTAAACACAAAAGATATAGGATTTAATATCTAAACTATATATATATATATTATATTATAATTATATATATAATATAATTATTTGATTCAAAATTAATATTAGAATACCTATCACATTGACCCTTTTAGTTAGGTGAACATACTAAAATTTGTTTTAAGTAACAAAGTTAACTATATAAATAAAGGCTACTACTATTGGACTTTACAATATCTTATGACAACACATCTTAAACATAATATTGCAATCTCTTTAATTAAACAATACACCATTCTGTATATCAATATTTTTAAAAACTATAATTAGATTAAGCTATGGTTTACTGTAATTTAACGATTTTTAAAAAAAAAATAAACTAGCACTTAATAGATAATGATTATTCTAATAGAAATATAATTTTAAACTAATTTATTAATTTATCATTATGAAAAATACATAATTTGTAACCATGGCCATATATTTAATTTTCTAACAATTAACTCTCGTATAATGACAAAGAATATTAACACCTTCCATGAAAAGATAATACGATGACACACGAGCCCCAATTCTGCCATGTATACAAGTATGAGAAACGACGGCCAATGGACCAAATCTCTAATTATTGAATTGAAAGACTCGCGACTTCTCCATGCCACCATAATTTTACTGGTTTACTATGAAATATCCTTAAATATCTTATTATTAAATGTCTTTGTCTCATTCACATTGTTTATTGAAAGTTTGTAATTTTAAATAATATTATTTGATTTAAATATGTTGATTAAATTAAGTTCTCATTGGAAATTAATTGGAGTTTGTCTAATTGCGATTTTTTGGGGTTCCTGGTGACCAGAGATCGCGGCAGAAGAAGAGTGTAATCTTGAGTGTTGTAGTTAGAAGGGTTATTTACTGTGCATATTTGGGATTGCAGCATCCTGAAAAACCCCTGGGAGGCTTTGATTGTGCAGAAACTAGCCATCAAACTTGCGATTCCAATAAATTGCTGACGGATTTTGACTGGAAAAACCCATCAGAAAGGCTTTCAAAAAGTCGCATTATAAACAGCTGCAAATTAAAATATTGAATTCTAAATAAATTATTTAATAAATAAATTTAATGATTGATTTGGTCATAATTTTAAAATTTAATTATTATTATAAAATTCAAATTAATTGCAATCTACATTTTTAATTTAAAAAAACATGATAATAAATATGGAATATTTAGTATTTTCACTTATTTTAAATTTATTTATTGATGAAATTAAACTCTTGTGTAGTTTATTTCAATAATTTTTGGTTATTTATTTTTCTCATTATATTGTTTATCTAACTTAATTCTTATAAATTTAGATAATCAAAATAATTATATTGATGTCATATAAAAAAATTTGCTTTATTTACAAAGTTATATATCACTGCATTTCTTAATATTTAAATATGTTTTATATTTAAATGTTATGAAAAAAATGTTAATTAATTTATTATAAAGAGTGAGTATATTAGTTTCTCATACAATTGACTTATATTTCTAATTGAAATAGTTTTGTATATTTTCTCAATTAAGAGATGATATTATCTTTTATTATTTTACATCCATATTAAGGATTAGTTGTAGACTTATATAAGGAGCTATAATCTTGGCTTCAATATACATTGAGATATTAATATTTTGCATTTAATATAATACCCCTTACTATTTACAATAAAGATTTTGTGTTTAACTTTTATTAAAAATAATCATAATGAAAACTTGAACTAATTAATTTCATATATGGTTACCTTAGTAGATCATTTTACATAGTTTCTATTATTTCTTACTTTTATTTAATAAGGTTATTTTATTATTGTAGAAAAAAAAAATTTGCTTTTTAAAAATTATTTTAACTAAAATTCACAAATTTTGAAACAAATCTCCAAAATCCTAATTTTTTAATATCATAAAAAAGGGGGTTAGGTTAAAAATCATCTGCTCTTTCAACAATCAAAATTCACAAAATCTATTCATTCCATATTTTTTCTCAATATTTGGTAAAAATTTTATGAAATTTAAAACAATTTTACACCTAAAAGAGAAAATTAATATTAAAATTTTCCGGAAAAAAAAAAAAAAGATTCATAGACCGCCCTCAATCATATACATCCAATGTATATAAAAATTTTCAACAAAAAATTTCCTTGATTAAAAAAAGTGTTAACTCCATTTCTGGACTTAATTTTACTTTGTAGTTCAAACCCATCTCTTTTCTAAATGAAGAAGAAATTTTCTTCGTATTTTTTAAAAGATAATATATTTATATTATTATATAAAATATAAAATATAAAATATGTTTATAAAATTTCACCAAAATTAAAGAAATATGTGAAACTATTTTTCGTCTTTAAAAAAATAAAATTGGAAAAAAATCCTAAATACACCTATTAGTAAAACAAAATAATATCTTCCCATCCACCATAAAACAAAAAAAAGGAGAAATTGGTAATCAATATATCACTTATTTAAAAAACTGAACCAACAAAATATTCTTTAAAAAAAATCAAAATGATATCATTGAAGTTAAGGATAACGTATCCCATTATTATCCACTCAAAGGATAATGTTTTTATTTTCTTTGTAAAATGTGTTATTACGAACGCTCCACAAAAAATAAAAGGTGATTTTTTTAATTTAAAGTGTACATTTCAATCTTTTTCAAACTTAATAGCTTTCAATTTGGGATAATAGTTATAGTCAAGTAAATAATATGTTTAAACAGAAATAATATTACTAAAATATGCAGATATAAAAGTAGTGTAAAATATAATATCATCTTACTTTATTAAAAAGAGTATAGAGCATGATTAAAGTTGAAAGTGAAGGTAAATGTGAAAGTAAGCTCAAATTGAAAAGCATTAATATATTATT